>CANXYC011492415.1:0-34253 GCA_948193065.1 Aleurites moluccanus
ATATATATAACTAAAGTATAACTATGTCATTATACACACTATGGAGCAATCTAAAATATTTACAATAATTCATAATTCCTCGGGAAACAACAGTCGAGAATCTGCTACCCAATCTGCACTTGGAAAGGGGAAACAACTAAAAGGGGTGAGTATATAATACTCAGTGAATCTAATATGCATCGACCAAAAGAAATGGCTAGGATATCAATAAACAATAGGCAGATAATCAAGAAATATTAATTTGCACACTGATAACAAAATAATGAATCAGAATAAGGTAGAGGACTGTAAAATCAATGAACAAGTCAATGAAGCTCATATCATGTAGATAAGAAAGATAATGGGTCATGAAACTCATATATCATAAGTCAATCACATATCAATAAACATAAGACTAATCAGGTCTTATGGCTAGGACAGTTAACCCTTCCCAGCAAAGGTATCCAGTATACAATGTGCATATTGCTGACGGTATTTACCCGCTATCCCGTCGGTGAGGAAGCTCTATCAAATCACATTAAAACCAATATAATCATGGAAACAAGTCAATGATATCAACATATGACAATGGTCTAATCAACAAACAATAGCTCGTGAATAAATCAAACGAGACTGCAAATAAGAAATGGATAAGCAATAAGAGGTAAGTAAACAATAACAGTAGGTTTAGCAATTAACATTAAGTTGGAACATTGGATGGTCATCAATGATCAAATGGTTGGCACAATTGGCATGCCAATGTCACTAGCGACAATGGCATTCAAATGGTAGGCCTATAAATGAAACAAATGATAGGCCTATGACAAATGAACTAGGCATTTCATCAAACACATGGTGTGCATCATTGAATGGACAATTTGGCTAGGTTATGGTGCAACATTGACATTGCCCATATAATCAACAATGAGTCCACAATCCAAGCAACTCAATAGGCAACAATTATCCAACAATAAACAACATTTAGTACATCACCTAGCACTTCAAACCATTTCATAGTATGAATAGTACCATACCATTCAGCCAACATTATGATTTTAGGATAGGATTCCAATCATCAAATCAATGCATTAGACATGACAAATGATGCATATTAAACTCACCTAGCACTTCAAACCATCTTGAAAAATTGATTTTCCACCTAAATCTTCAAAGTAGGTAAAAGTCATAACTTTCTAAATCTTTGTGTTCTACATCAAACCATTTACAAATTAACTTTCCATTAGTCTCTAATTAATATAATCTAAGCTTAATTAACATTAACTAACACTAATTCAAAAATTCAAATCACACAACTTCAATATAGGGCTTGGAATTGGGGAAAATCGATCAAATGCATTAATTGATGCCAACACTTAACCCATTCTATTTAACATCTAATACATCTAAATCAACTCATTACCTTTCAATGGTGAGTGGGCCAAAATTCACAAAGTGTTGGTTCTTGAAATTCTTTAATTTTCCAAGCAAATCAAGGTTGGAAATGGAAGAATCAAAGGTTGGATTTAAGTTTTTTGTAGGTTTTCTTTTGATTTGGCTTGAAAATTTTGGAGGAAGAAAGCAAATGGTGTTCAGCCAAGCAAGAGGAAAGAATAAAAGATGAAGCAAAAATGGTTAAGGCATGCTTATATAGTAAGTAAGATTGGAAAATTATGTTTAGGTCCTTAAACTTTTCAATAATTAGACTTTGACCCATTTCTTTCTGTAATTTATTCTGTTAATTCTGTTGAGAATCAAGTTTCAAAGTGGAAACTGAAATAGCTTCTTTTTATCTATACTTTATTATAAAAATAGTTTCAGAGTCATTCTGGAACTCAGACAGTGTGTTTCCCATAATACCCCTAAAGTTTGACTTATTTATGATTTTGCCATTATTCAAATTTTCAGTATTCCAAAATATTTTCAACTTTTCCTTTTCACTAAAATTTCACATATATATACCTGATTCTTTACCCCTTGGTCTGAATCATAAATTCATTTGTCAACCGGACTGCTATTTTCCCATACAGTGTAATTAACACTGACATTTTCCAGGACAGTATCACAAATGTAATCTAACTGAGATTCAAAAATTTTCCTTACTTATCTCGGTGTTCCCAGTCTGATAACTAGTTATGTTGTTATATTCTTATGATAGTTTTATAGGGTATTACATTCTACCCCCTTTAAATAAATTTATCCTCGAATTTAAAATAAATACGTACCTCAATGTTGGAACAGGAACGGATACTTAGCCTTCATATCGTGCTCGCTCTCCCAAGTACACTCCTACATCGATTGATTCCTCCAAAGCACTTTTACCATTGGTATTTCTTTATTTCATAGTTGTCTGACCTGTTGATCTATAATTTCTACTAGTAGCTCTTCATATGACAAATCTTCATTAACACCAATATCTTGTACCTCCAATATATGTGATGGATCTGGCACATACTTCCGTAGTATCGAGATATGAAATATCGGATGAACATGGCTCAGATTAGGTAGAAGAGCTAATCTATAAGCAACATTGCTGATCTTCTCAAGTATCTCAAATGGCCCCACATATCTTGGTGACAGTTTTCCTCTCTTCCCAAATCTTATCACACCTTTCATAGGTGAAATGTTAAGAAAAACATGGTCAACAATAGCAAAATGCACATCCTTCCGCTTCGGATCGGCATAACTCTTCTGTCTGCTAAAGGAACCTTTTCCATTGTCTCCTTTATCAACTCTAGTCCCTCTAACTGTTTCTCACACTGTTCCACCCAACATACCGGAGATTGACATTTTCTACCATACAGTGCCTCATATGGAGCCATACCAATCGACGAATGGTAACTATTATTATAGGAGAATTCAACCAGTAGAAAATATTGATCCCAGTTACCCTTGAAGTCTAGAACACATAACCGCAGCATATCTTCTAATGTATGAATGGTTCGTTCCGATTGTCCATCAGTCTGAGGATGGAAAGTTGTACTGAATTGTAACTAAGTACCCATAGCCTCCTGAAACTTTTGCCAAAACCGAGAAGTAAACTGTGTACCCCTATCCGATATAATCATTTGTGGCACTCTATGAAGCCGTACAATCCTATCAACATAGAGTTGTGCATACTGAGCTGCTGAATAACTGATCTTAACCTCGAGGAAATAAGCAGACTTTGTCAATCTATCCACAATAACCCATATAGAGTTATAACCCCGTATAGTCCTCGATAAACCAACCACGAAATCCATAGTAATATGCTCCCATTTCCACTCTGGCAACTCTATCTCCTGAAGCAAACCAGACGGCTTCTGATACTCAAACTTAACTTGCTGATAGGCTAAGCAAGTGGATATAAATTTAGCTACATCCCTCTTTATATTAGGCCACCAATAGACATCTTTCATATCATGGTACATCTTTGTAATTCCAGGATGTACACTATATGAAGAATAATGAGCCTCTCTCATAATCTGATCTCGTAGCCCATCAATGTCGGGTACACATAACCGTTTCCCACACTTCAGTACATCATCCTTTACTATAAACTCTGGTGCCTTGCCATTATGAATATCTCCCTTTAGCTTCAGTAGATATGGATCCCTATCCTGTGCCACCTTAATATCATCAATCATCAGTGGCTTAACCCAAAATTGGGCTATCAGAGCCTTGTTACGATCCTGGGATCCCAAATCCAACTCTATACCCATATCACCTAACTCCTTCATCTCACGTATCAATGGTCTTTTGGAAACTGAGATGTGAGCTAGACTACCCATAGACTTTTGGCTCAGTGCATCCGCCACTTCATTAGCCCTACCCGGATGGTAAAGGATCTCACAATCATAATTCTTAAGCAGTTCAAACCATCTGTGCTACCGAAGGTTCAGATCCTTCTATTGCAGAATATACTGCAAACTCTTATGATCAGTATATATTTCACATTTAATACCATACAAATAGTGCCTCAAAATCTTCAATGAAAATACTATTGATGCCATCTCCAAATCATATGTTGGATAATTCATCTCATTCTTCTTTAACTGCCGAGAAGCATAAGCAATCACTTTTCTATTCTGCATCAGAACACATCCCAATCCAACCCTGGAAGTATCACAATAAACTGTGAATTTATCATCCTCTGATGTCAATGATAACATTGGTACACTCGTGAGGCAAGACTTCAAAGTCTAAAAACCGCTCTCACGTTCATATGTCTATAAGAATTCTCCTGTTTTCGAGGAAATTTAGTCAACAGAGTAGCAATCTTGGAGAAATCCTTCACAAATCATCTGTAGTATCCTGCCATACCAAGGAAACTACGGATCTCAGATACATTGGTAGGCCGAGGCCAATTTGCAACTGTTTCAACCATCTGAGGATTAGCCTTGATACCATCTTTACAAACAACATGCCCCAGAAAACATACTTCAGTTAACCAGAACTAACATTTAGGCAGCTTATCATATAGCTGATGCTCTCAAGTGTTTGCAGTACAATCCTCAGATACTCTGAATGCTCATCCTCACTCTTAGAATAGATAAGAATGTCATCTATGAATACTATGATAAACTTATCCAAGAATGGCTTAAATACTCTATTCATGAGATTTATAAATGCAGCTGGTGCATTAGTCAACTCGAATGGCAATACTAGAAACTCATAATATCCATATCCAGTCCTGAATGTAGTCTTAGGTATATCTTCTTTCTTGATTCTTAACTGATGATACCCAGATCTCAAGTCAATCTTAGAGAAATGACTGGCACCTATGAACACTTATTTTTTACACCCCTCGGACTTGTGCCAACCCGAACGGCAATCACCGGAATCAAACCCGCGCTCAGACAGACTCAGAACGGCCTCAGAACGAAGTCGGACTAGAGCTGCCACCCTCTAGGCATGGCATTGCAGCCAGAGGGGGGTGGCAGCATTGCCACTCCCTTTGGGTAGCAACTGCCATGCCCAAGGGTAGCAGTGCCACTACTGCCACCCTCCTTCAGCTCATGTGCCGCCAAGACTACCCGGCGCTACCGCCGCCCCCCTCTGGCGGCACCAGCTCCTTTTGCTGGCAGCATCTCTGTTCCAGACCTATTTTTTTCGAATCCCACATTGAAAAATGATGGGATTTGACCCTCCAAGCTTCTACTATAAATACTTGCCCCTCTCAACCTAGTTCTAGGCCCGAAGTCTCTGCAATTGATTATTTCCTTCTTAGATTTCATATCTTCTCCCTCCAATACTTATTTTTCTTCTTTCTTTAGCTCTCTTTAAGTTTAAAGAATTGCTATTCAGGGTGTATGGAGCCCATCTTCTTTAGTTCTCCTTGAGCTAAAGAAGGACACAATCCAAGACGTGTAGAGCCTCAAAATCATTTTCTAAGTAAAGTTACTGTGTCAGTTTGCTTTCTTAAAAGCAAAGAAGACATTTTGACCTATTTCCTCTGCTTCATCTGATCTAAGTGGAGCTCTGATCTAGGCAAGCAATCATATCGCTGCCTCCCCAAATTGTCAGATAAAAGACAATCCGACCATCTTCCCGTGTTTCAATCAAGCCAAAGTGGAACTCTGATCCGGGAAAGCAATCAGACTGCCGCCTCCCCAAATTGTTAGATAAAAGACAGTCAGACCGTCTTCCCGGGCTTCAACTGGTCCAAGGTGGAACGCCGATCTGAGCGTGCAATCCAACCGCAACCTCCCCTAAGAGCTAGGGCAAAGGTATAAACTCTCAACTCATTTTATTTAGTTTGATAAAGAATCAAAATAAAGAATCAAAACATGATAAATTGGGCATAAAATCAACCCTTCTTCGCGAGAGGGAAGAACTGTGTGGGTTTTAATTCCCATTCAACGGTATACACAGGCAAGTTGTATAAAAACTTCGAATCCAAAAAAAGACAAAAGCCATCTCTTTTTCTTTGATTATTTGCTTTATTTTATTTGTTGAATGTATACTTTAGGGAATGTGTAATCAACCTAGAACCCATAAGGGCTAGAGTTGATATCCCATATTTTGGGATTTTGAGGTGTAATAATTTACTTTTATCGCTTTCTTTTGATTGCTTTACTTGATTGCTTACATTTCAATTGTTCATCCATTTATTTACTTGCTCATGCATCTTATATGTCATTCTTTAATTGTTCATAAAAATCATTTTAAATTGAGATTAAAATTAAAAGCCAAGTTCAACCGAAAACCTAGTCTCCGACTCCTCTTTAGTTTCAAAGACTAGTGCACTTTTTCTTCCTTTGGGATAAAATTGGAGTCAAAATGGGTTTTTACCTTAACTTTTCCCAATAAAAATAACTTAAGGTGGCGACTTCAAAATCAAAATTATTTTCAAATAAAAGGTGCTAAGGTCATCTCCTCCGTGAGAAATTGTCCCAAATGAGCCTTCCAATCCCATTTAAAGCGGACCCGGACGCGGTGCTTGGGCGAGGCCTCATAGTTGGCGACTCCACTAGGGAAAAGCTTTTTTCAAAAGTTAAAGAGGACTAACAATTGCTTGAAAATCTTTTCAAAAATAACTTTTTACTTGGCTTTTAGTTTAACCTTGATTTTCATGCATCACTACATCACCATTTACGAAATTTAACCTTTATATAGTGAGTAGCATTGACCGACAACTCTCTTTGAGTATGTTGGGAGATAGTGAAAGCATCCACCCCGCGATGAATCTTCAAATCCTTTTTGAGGTGTAACGAGCAGTCGTACTGTTGGACTCACGCAAAACTCATTGTTTTATATGTGGTTAGGTATATCACTGCTCTAGTGTGACGGGTACCCTTTAAACCAAACCACCTAGCCTTCATGTAATGAACATTAGACTTTGGATCTTAGGGCCCATAAACTGTGATAATGTTAAGTTGTCATCATGAACCAATTGTCTTCATACATATACATATATGCATTCATGATTCATAAAAGCATGCATTCCATTTTTAATGAGTCTAGGTTGTACCTTGAACCAGTTGAAAGTCAACCCAAATGGAACCAAGGCCCATTAGCCTCAAACAACACTCACCCAAATAGAACCAAGGCCCATTAGCCTCAAATACCTCATAACCCAAATGGACCCAAGGCCCATCAGCCTCAAACACCTCTCACTCAAATAGGAACCAAGGCCCATTAGCCTCAAACAACACTCACCCAAATGGAACCAAGGCCCATTAGCCTCAAACACCAAGATCTCACCAAGCCCAAATCCAGTTGGCTCTAAGATCTCTCCAAAACCCAAACCCAATTGGCACAAAGATCCCTCTAAAGCCCAACCCAGTTGGCACCATTATCTCTCTTAGCCCAAACCCAGTTGGCACCAAGATCTCTCCAAAGCCAAAACCCATTTGGCAACATTATCTCTCCAAGCCCAAACTCAGTTGGAACCAAGATCTCTCCAAGCCCAATTACCCTTTGACCTCTGTGCTTTAGAGTAAAGCCCAAAATCCTAAAATCCAAAATAACTTTGGCCCACCTTACTTTAGGAATCAATTTCCTAAGAATTTGCAATGCATAACTTTTCCTAATACCTAGAACATAGTTAGGTGTTCTTTTCCCTATAAGCCTAAAACAGAGTTAGGTCTTTCTTTTCCCTAAAATCCTAGAACAGAGTTAGGTGTTTTTTTTTCCCTATAAGCCTAAAACAGAGTTAGGTCTTCCTTTTCCCTAAAAACCTAGAATAGAGTTAGGTGTCCTTTTCCCTATATGCCTAGAACAGAGTTAGGTTTTCCTTTTCCTAAAACCTAAAACAAAGTTAGGTGTTCTTTTCCCTATAAGCCTAGAATAGAGTTAGGTTTTCCTTTTTGTAAAACCTAGAACAGAGTTAGGTGTTCTTTTCCCTATAAGCCTAGAACATAGTTAGGTTTTCCTTTTCCTAAAACCTAGAACAGTGTTAGGTGTTCTTTTCCCTATAAGCCTAAAATAGAGTTAGGTTTTCCTTTTCCTAAAACCTAGAACAGAGTTAGGTGTTCTTTTCCCTATAAGCCTAGAACAGAGTTAGGTTTTCCTTTTCCCTATAAGCCTGGAACAAAGTTAGGTTTTCCTTTCCCTAAAACCTAGAACAGAGTTAGGTGTTCTTTTCCCTATAAGCCTATAACAGAGTTAGGTTTTTCTTTTCCTAAAACCTAGAACAGAGTTAGATGTTCTTTTCCCTATAACCCTAGAACAGAGTTACGTTTTCCTTTTCCCTATAAACCTAGAACAGAGTTAGGTTTTCCTTTCCCCTAAAGCCTAGAACAGAGTTAGGTGTCCTTTTTCCTGTAAGCCTATAACAGAGTTAGGTTTTCCTTTTCCCTTAAAACCTAGAACAGAGTTAGGTTTTTCTTTCCCTATAAGCCTATAACAGAGTTAGGTTTTCCTTTCCCCTAAAAACCTATAATAGAGTTAGGTTTTTTCTTCCATGCACTGATCCCTTTCCTTATCTTTAAAAGGTACCAATGGCCAACCCAACCAATATGGATGCCATAGACACACTTTTCACCACCCTTATCAAAAGGAAAGAGGAAAATTTTGAAGCCATGCTCAATTCCACCCTTAGTGCTTAACAGGTTGACTTTTCCAAAGCCTTGACCGCTCAACAAACTAGATTCCACAATGCACTGGCCTATGTGGCCAAAGCCTTGAATTCCCAGATTGATGACATAAAATCCATGAATCAAACCAGGCCCAAACCAACTAATCCAAGCTCTTCAAACACACCTCAAGTTAACTTGACCAACACCAACCCTTCCTTTTCCTTGAATCCTTTTCAAGGTAAGGAAACCTTCATCTAGTCACTCATGGAAAAGTCTTTGAAACACAAAATGGAGAAAAGATACAAGCAGAATAACACCTTCACTTTCATTACCTCTACCAAATAGAAGAGTCAGTCTCTGAAAAGGAAATTCATGGATTTGGGTATGCCCTTGAGCACAAGAAGGCTTTGGAATCTAAACTGGTCACATCTTTATAATCAAAGGCACCTCCTAACCCTTTGCCTAAAAGCTAGAATATGAATGAGTATTGTGATTATCATCAAAGTGTTGGGCATAAAACAGATGTGTGCAAGAACTTAAGATATAAAATCCAAGATCTCATTGACATTGGAGATATCCTTCCCCTTGGCCTGACATCTGATGCCCTTATTTACCTTCGAACCGTTATCAATCCCTTCAGGTCTAAAGATTCAAATTAGGAGGAAAGTAAGTGGAAATAGACCCCACCTTATTAACTAACCAAAGCCTAAATTGGCATAGTTTATGGAGGAATTCAAGCCCAGTTAATCTGACTTGTCTGAGATTGAATTCAAATCCAAGTTAGAGTCAGAGTTTGTTGAGTCTATTTCTTCTTTTTTCTCTGTAGAGTGTGTAAAAGGTCTCCCTAGTCCTTCTTTTAATCTTAATGTAGTTCGCGAGGATGAAACTTTTGTTATCAATGAAAAAGTTCAATTTTCCTCCTATATCCTTGAGTCTTTTTTCCCTCTCCCTGAATCCAATTTAAAAGAGGCATCAAAAGAAGAAAAAAAATCAATTAACTTTGGCACAGATAATAAATTGAAATTCACATTCATTGCATCATCATTCCATGATAAGGCTTCTCTAGTCAAGATTGTTTAAGAATTTTTAGATTGTTTTGCCTGGCAACCTAAAGACATGACGGGTATCGATCCAAGCATAGCAGCCCATAAGATTCCGACCTATGAGAATATGAAGCCTATAAAACAGAAGTTATGGAGGATGAAGGCAGAGTGGTCTCTCAAGATCAAAGAGGAAGTTGCCAGGTTATTGAAGAATGGTTTCATTGAACCTGTCACTTACCCTTCATGGCTAGCCAACATAGTGCTTGTGCCCAAGAATGATGGGAAAGTAAGAATGTGTGTGGATTGCAGGGATCTGAACAAAGTCTGTCCAAAAGATGATTTTCCTTTACCTCATATAGACTTAGTAGTTGACCGCATGGCTGAATCTGAGGCAGTCTCCTTGATTGATTTATATGCGGGTATAA
The DNA here is from genome assembly GCA_948193065.1 of Aleurites moluccanus. NCBI lineage: Eukaryota > Viridiplantae > Streptophyta > Magnoliopsida > Malpighiales > Euphorbiaceae > Aleurites > Aleurites moluccanus. The sequence goes on from CANXYC011492415.1 coordinate 9,946, forward strand.
TCAAATACAAGTTTATCCACCTGACAAGGAAAAGACAGCCTTTGTGACAGAATGGGGCACCTACTGCTACAAGGTCATGCCTTTTGGTTTAAATAATGTCAGGGCAACATACCAGAGAATGGATACAACTATCTTTCATGACATGATTCACAAGGATGTGGAAGTATACGTTGATGACATGGTTATCAAGTCCAAAACAGCAAAATGACACATTGAATGGCAGAAATTGTGACATTTGATCTAAAGTATGTCTCAAGAAAGGCATTTCAACAAGATAGTAACTATCAGAGGGTTGGAAGAAGACAACTTGGTATTAAAAGGAAATCAAAGCTCTTGTTCAGGAACCAAGAGGAAAATTTGAGCCTAATTGGATTGGCTTTTATGTGTCAAAAAAGACCCTGTCTGACGGAGGTATTCTACTCATGGATTAGATAGGAATGAATTTTCAAACCATTGTAATCAGATGATGCATTGTATGAACAGAACTACGAGGACCTGATTCTCCCAAAAGAAAATTTTGTTATGTGAAAAAAAATGCAAATGGAGATACGTAGGCAGCCCACCTTGGGTACGGTCCAATTCATAATAAAATTATCATTTTTTGTGCCCAGATTAATTGATTTGTGCTCGCTAAGTTGAAAACCTGAATAAGGAGGCTTAGGCAAAAATTAGAGCAGCTCGGCGAGTTGAAAACCCGGAAGGGAAGCTCGGGTAAAAATTAGAGCATCAAAAAAAATTCATCATTTTCTTAGTCAATCATCATAGCAAAAGTTGCTAACAAGTTCTCGTCAGAGTCATCAAAGTCATTTCAGTATCTTGGTGTCAAACGATTGTCATGTTAATATATCACGTCTCTTAGCTAATTAGCTAAGTTGTCTTTATCCCACATCAGGGATATATCCTTTTGTGTCAAGTGTCACATCTCTTAGTCAAAGCAGTTAAGTGGCTAAACTACCCTAATCCCTCGTTAGAGGCATATTTTCTAAAGTCAACATCTAGTCACTGTGGCTAAGTAGATTAAATCCATCATCCGAGGATAAGTAATCCGAAGTCATCATTCCTTGAGTCGATTGTCCAAATCATCAAATCATAGAGTCTTTTTCTTTCATGATGAATGACTTTTCTTTCAAGTCATTTGACTCGTGTGTCAGTTCCAAAGAATCCAACCGACAAAGTGTCAATCAAATCATTGACCTGTGTGTCAGTCCTACTGATCCATATCGACAAAGTGTCATCCCCAAGAATCTTTTCTATCTCAAACAGTAGGAATAGCTCTACTTGTCTTTCCCATAAGTCAAACTCATAAAACCTCCCATTTCCCAAAAGCAAGTCTAAGCTCAAGGGGCAAAGCATAAAGGATTCAATGGTTTGAGCAAAAAGAGGTTCAGATTCCCTCTATTCTTTATCAGTGAAACCAAAGTCGAAATTCTCAAGTGATCCTTGGATCGTCTGAATAGCCAAGCCCTCATTACAAAATTTAAAACCTATTGCCCTTTTGAAGTTGGGTCAGGTATGGAATCAAAAGTGGATCAAAAATCAAGGTCCATGAGCCTAAGCAGCCAAGTTATCTTTTAATGGTCCGAACCCATCTGAAAAAGCCTCTAGCCTGAGACAGAGCCAACCACAAATTCACCTTTCATAAACTTCATTGAACAAATTCATCTTTGGCAAAAACCAAGTAGACAAACTCTCAAAGCCAATCCTTCGTTCCAAATTAAAACTAATCCACATAGCCTTCCATTATGTATCCAAAATCGAACTGATAGGACCAACTCATATAGTTGACCTTTAGGAGTCCAAAACCATTCCGACAAGGCATACCTGACCTCAACCTTCCAAGTTAATCTTTGAACCAATACTGAGCATGGAATCATCCTCAATCCAACATACTAGGTCAAAACTGAATGTGGCTTCAAAACCTTACCTCTCCATGGTCACTACCTAACAAATTGCCAATTCCCTCTCAAACCTTAATGACCACCAAAGTTATCTAAGTCATCATTCCTCAAAAGCAGGCCATCTCTTCAAATCACGGTCCCCAAAAATGGGTCATCTCCACAAGAACCCAAGTACAGCCCTTAGTCCAAACCCTATTCAAATCCATGATCCAAGATCAACCATAGTCTCAACCTTTGTTCCAAGATCAAGTCCTAAACTTACACTTTGATCTAAGATCAAACCCTATTCAAATTCATGATGCCAGATCAGACAAAATCTCACCGTTTGATCAAACCTGATGCAACATTTGATCCAAGATCAATGCCCTTAATCTCACCCTCAAAGACCAACAAAATGACCAAGTCACCCCTTTCCCCAAGTTACCTTCCTTCAAAAAAGTGGAGCATCCTGCTAAAATTTCAATCATCAATCCAACATTTCTCATAAATTGTCACCTTACAATGCATATTAGCCTTTCACTGGTTCAAGGTATTAGATTTGTCAAAACATGCATTAGAAATAAGATGCACATGCAAAATTCAGAGTCTCAATTAGTGTCAATCATAGCTCATTGAACCCTCCAAGGATAATTGCATTTTCAAAAAATTGATTGTCCAGAGATAACTTAAGTTTTCACTTCTAGCCTAGCATAGAGTTACGACATTGCATCTCATTAATTTCTTTTTGATTTAGGGCATCCTCAATTAAATTATTTCCACAGAATTTGGAAAATCTCTTTAGCCATGCATCATTTCCTTTAACTCAAAGGTTTAGAAGTCACATATCATTAAAGTCTCACTCATTTAATTTTGAACTTGAAAAGATATCAATCATTTTAAGCCAAAAATCATTTTAAGCCCAAGCAGCCCTTGGCAAACTAAAAATCATTTTAAGCCCAAGCAGCCCTTGGCAAGCTAAAAATCATTTTAAGCCCAAGCAGCCCTTCACAAACCAAAAATCTTCTTAAGCCCAAGCAGCACTTCGCAAACCAAAAATTATTTTAAGCCCAAGCAGCCCTTGATAAACCAAAAATCATTTTAAACCTAAGCAGCCCTTGGCAAACCAAAAATCATGTTAAGCCCAAACAGCCCTTGGCAAACCAAAATTCATTTTAAGCCCAAGCAGCCTTTGGCAAACCAAAAATTATTTTAAGCCCAAGCAGCCCTTGGCAAACCAAAAATCATGTTAAGCCCAAGCAGCTCGTGGCAACCCAAAAATCATGTTAAGCCCAAGCAGCTCGTGGCAATCCAAAAATCATTTTAAGCCAAAGCAGCCCTTAGTAAGCCAAAAATCATTTTAAGCCCAAGCAGCCCTTAGCAAACCAAAAATCATTTTAAGCCCAAATAGCCCTTGGCAAATCAAAAATCATTTTAAGCCCAAATAGTCCTTGGCAAGCCAAAAATCATTTTATGCCCAAGCAGCCCTTAGCGAAATCAAAATTTGTTTCCACCCGATTTCATTCTGAAAGATGTTTGAAATCAAAATCTATTTTCCACCCGCTTTCATTCTGAAAGATGTTTGAAAATCAAAATCCATTTTCCATCCAATTTCATTCTGAAAATGTTTGAAATCAAAATCCATTTTCCATCCAATTTCATTCTGAAAGATGTCTAAAATCAAAAATCTATTTTCCATCTGACTTCATCCTGAAAGATGCTTAAAGACAAAACTCTTGAGCATTCATCCTATGTGCTTAACATAGCACCAGTGTCAACTTTCATCCTATGTGCTTAGCATAGTACCAATATCATCTTTAGCACAGCATTCTTATCACCCTAGCAGAGAGTTAGGATCCCTCATTATAAGACCTATAGTAGAGTTAGGCCTCTCCTTTTCTAAAGTCAACCATCTTAGGTCATCCTTGGGTTTCACATCTTAAACTTAGCACAATATAAGAATAACCGTCCTAAGGCTAGCTTTAGGAACTTTTCAGACAATCCTAAAGGTAGCATTAGGAACTTTTCAGACCAACCTAAGGTAGCTTTAAGAACGTTTCAGACCCTCCTACGGGTAGCATTAGACACTTTTCAGATCATCCGACGGGTAGCCTTAGAAGTTTTTTAGACCATCCTAAAGGTAGCTTTAGGATCTTTTCCAATCTTTTTAAGGGCAGCCTTAAGAGCACCTCTTCATACCCTTCCTAGGATAGCCTTAGGATGTCTTTGCCTTATCATTGTAGCCTGTGTCCACTATCATCATGATTACTTTTCTAGAAAAGCAACCATGCTGAGGGGCAGCTGTGAACACTCATTTTTTACACCCCTCGAACTCGTGGCAACCTGAACGGCACTCACCAGAACCAAATCCGCGCTCGGACAGACTCAGAACGGCCTCAAAATGAAGTCGGATCAGAGCTACCACCCTCTAGGCATGGCATTTGCCACTGCTGCCGCCCTTCTTCAGCTCTTGTGTCGCCAAGACTTCCCGGCTGCACCGCCACCCCCTTCCGGAGGCACTAGCTCCTCTTGCCAGCGGCAGCTCCATTCCAAACCTATTTTTTTTTTGAATCCCACATTGAAAAATGATGGGATTTGACCCTCCAAGCTTCTACTATAAATACTTGCCCCCCCAACCTAGTTCTAAGCCCCGAAGTCTCTGAAGTTGATTATTTCCTTCTTAGATTTCATATCTTCTCCCTCCAATACTTATTTTTCTTCTTTCTTTAGCTCTCCTTGAGTTTAAAGAATTGTTATTCAGGGCATGTGGAGCCCATCTTCTTTAGTTCTCCTTGAGCTCAAGAAGCACAATCTGAGGCGTGTGGAGCCTCAAAATCATTTTCTAAGTAAAGTTACTCTATCGGTTTGCTTTCTTAAAAGCAAAGAAGACATTTCGACCTATTTCCTCTGCTTCATCCGATCCAAGTGGAGCTCCGATCCAGGCGAGCAATTAGACCGCCGCCTCCTTAAATTGTTAGATAAAAGACAATCCGACCATCTTCCCATGCTTTAATCAAGCCAAGGTAGAACTCCGATCCGGGCAAGCAATCAGACCGCCGCCACCCCAAATTGTCATATAAAAGACAATCCGACCATCTTTCCGGGCTTCAACCGCTCCAAGGTGGAACTCCGATCCGGGCGTGCAATCCAACCGCAGCCTCCCCTAAGAGCTAGGGCAAAGGTATAAACTCTCAACTCATTTTCTTTAGTTTGATAAAGAATCAAAACATGATAAATTGGGCATAAAATCAACCCTCATTCGTGAGAAGGAAAAACTGCATAGGTTTTGATTCTCATTCAAAAGGATATGCAGGCATGTTGTATAAAAGCTTCAAATCTAAAAAAAAAAAGACAAAAGCCATCTCTTTTTCTTTGATTATTTACTTTATTTTATTTGTTGAATGTATACTTTGGGGAATGTGTGATCAACCTAGAACCCATGAGGGCTAGAGTTGATATCCCCTATTTTGGGATTTTGAGGTGTAATAATTTACTTTTATCGCTTTCTTTTGATTGCTTTACTTGATTGCTTACATTTCAATTGTTCATCCATTTATTTACTTGCTCATGCATCTTATATGTTATTCTTTAATTGTTTATAAAAATCATTTTAAATCGAGGTTAAAATTAAAAGCCAAATTCAACCGAAAACCTAGTCCCCGAATCCTCTTTGGTTTCAAAGACTAGTGCACTTTTTCTTCCTTTGGGATAAAATTGGAGTCAAAATGGGTTTTTACCTTAAATTTTCCCAATAAAAATAACTTAAGATGGCGACTTCAAAATCAAAGTCATTTTCAAATAAAAGGCGCTAAGGTCGTCTCCTTCGTGAGAAATTGTCCCAAATGAGCCTTCCGATCTAATTTAAAGCGGACCCAGATGTGGTGCCCGGGCGAGGCCTCACAACACCCTGCAACTAATTGAACAGATTATCAATCTATGGTAACGGATATTTATTCTTCACTGTTACCTTATTCAACTGCCGATAGTCTATACACATCCTCAAAGAGTCATCCTTTTATTTCACAAAGAGCATTGGAGTACCCCACAGAGAACTGCTCGGTCTAATAAACCATCTATCCAATAACTCATGTAGTTGCACCTTTAACACTTTTAATTCTGCTGGTGCCATTCTGTACGGAGGAATGGATATCAGATCGGTACTTGGATACACCTCAATCTCAAACTCTATCTCCCTATTTAGGGGTAGTCCTGGCAAGTCATCAGAGAAGACATCAGGGAATTCTCGGACTACTGGTATCTGATCAATCCTTGTTGAAATCTTCTGCACATCTATCACATGAGCCAGGAATACTGAACAACCCTTCCCTATCATCCTTCTAGCTTGGATAGCAGAAACAAAACTGATTCCAGATTCATGTCTATCACCCTGGAATTCAAACTCTGATTGCCCCTCAGGCTGGAATTTAACCCTCTTCTCATAGCAATCAATAACTGCACGATGTGTCGTTAGCCAATCCATACCAAGTATTACATCAAGCTCTAACACAAGCAGTTCTATCACATCATCAAGCAGAATATTATCATCAATCTCAATCACACAATTCGGATAAAAATAATTCATTTCTATACTCTCCCTCATTGGTGTGGCTATCTCTAAAGGAATACTCAATAACTGTCTCTCTTTATTCAACTTAGGTGCAAATGATGGTGAAATAAAAGAATGTGTAGTACCAGAGTCAAACAATGCTTCAGCTATTTCATTCTATATAAGAATCGTACCTATGACCACATTATCATATCTTTGTGCCTTCTGAGTATTCACAATAAAAACTCACCCCTAACCTCTGTCTGCTGGGGCCTGATTACTGCTCGGTGCTTAACCTCTGCCTCTACCCCTACCAGAAGCCTCTCTAGCTACATTCCGGCTCATCTGAACAGTAGGCTAGGACACTGATGTTGAAGGCTGCTGATTACCCCGTAAAGGATATCTGCTAATCAAATGAACATGTTGCCCACATTTTAGGCAAGCACATGTTTGTCGTCGACACTCCCCTTTATGCCTTCTACCACAAAAACTGCAAATAGGCACACTAGGCATTTGAGTAATAGGTCTAGAAGAACCCTGTGAATAAGCAGGTGCTAACTGCACTAGAGGTCCCCTACTTTATGTCCTCCTCCTCCTCTGACTATCAGAGGAGGTCTCTAATCAAATCTAGGCACTGGCTCAATCTGTCTAGGTTGGGAGCTGCTCTCCCCTCTTTTGCTCCGTGAACCGGGTCCTCCCTTCCTTTTTTGATCTCTCCTAGCTTTTTCTTACTTGTACTTTTCCTCTATCTGATTGGCCTTGTCAATGATGGTAGTCAGAGGTGTGAATTATATAGCAAGCATGGCATTATAAATTGAGGCATGCAATCCCCTCCTGAATCTGCTGATCAAATATGCCTCAGTAGGAGAAATCCATGTAGCATATATGCTCAATCTAATGAACTCCTCATCATACTCCTCCACTATCCTATTACCCTACTCTAATTGCTCAAATTGAATCAAATTCCTGGTTTTCACCCCTTCTATCAAGAACTCATCAATCAGCCCATGTCTAAACTCTGCCCAGATAGGAAGATGATTGCCATATAATTTGGGTTCCATAAGTGAAGAAAACCAAGTCTAGGCTTTTCCTTTCACCACTAACCCAACCAGCTCGACTGCTCTGACATCAGAACAAGGTAGCCTCCTCACTACCTTTTCAATCTGCTCTAGGAAATCAATCGGTTCATCGCCTTTGTCACCCCGAAACTCAGGTAGATTAAGCTTCAAAAAGTTGAACATAGTGACTCCATCCTCATCAATAACTTGGTGGGGTCCCTATACAGCAAGCTCACCAGAAACTACTGCTGACTGTACTAGAGCTGGTGCAGGTACAACTGGTACAGCAACTGGTGCAATAGGAGGTGGCACTACTGGTGCTGCTGGAGGTGGCATATTTTAATGTTCCCGCCTCCATTCTACTAATTCCCGGCGTAAATCCATCATCCCCTACATCATCTCCATCCTCCAGGGGTCATCACTCCTTCCTGTCTCCTCTGTCATCTGTCAGGATCTGGAAGGGTCCTCTGCAATCTCTATGACAAGAGACTCATTATAGGCTACCTCTACCTTTCTAGTATCCTCTCTGTCTCTATCATCAGACATCTCTGTCAAACTGTCAGAAAATAGAACAACGAACTCAGTATATTACAAAAACGCAGAATACTCATACATACTCAATGAATATAACAAAAGACAAAACAGGAATTTCTATGCTCTATGGTTTACTTAAATCCATTACTCTATGTCTAGTTACTATTCATATGTAACCTATGCTCTAATACCACCTCTGTCACGTCCCGATTTTGGAACATGACGGTCCTAAGATGCAGAAGATGCCAGAGGCAACCGGCACCCATAGAACCCAGTATCACATACTATTATCATATACTATCTCATACTTAAATCAATTACTTAATTAATATTCATTATGTAATTTGTCTGTAATTCATTCTACTATTTGCTGTAACTACCATCATCTCATGCCATAACATTAATTAAACTCCATATTATGCTATATATACATAACTACAGTATAATTATGCCATTATACACACCATGGAGCAACCTAAAATATTTACAATAATTCAGTGCTAAAATAATTACACTGCTATTACAGACACTGCAGAATTCCTCTAGAAACAACAGTCGGGAATCTGCTACACAATCTGCGCCTGGAAAGGGGAAACAACTGAAAGGGTTGAGTATGTAATACTCAATGAATCTAATATGCATCGACCAAAAGAAATGGCTAGGATATCAATAAAAAATAGGCAGATAATCAATAAATATTAATCTGCACACTGAAAATGGAATAAAGAATTAGAATAAGGTAGAGGACTGTAAAATCAATGAACAAGTCAATGAACCTCATATCATGTAGATAAGACAGATAATGGGCCATGAAACTCATATATCATAAGTCAATCACATATCAATAAATATAAGACTAATCAGGTCTTATGGCTAGGACAGTTAATCTTTCCCAACAAGGGTATCCGATATACAATGTGCACATTGCCGACGGTATTTACCCGCTACCCCGTCGGTGAGGAAGCTCTGTCAAATCACATTAAAACCAATATAATCATGGAAACAAGTCAATGATATCAACATATGACAATGGTCTAATCAACAAACAATAGCTCGTGAATAAATCAAACGAGACTACAAATAAGCAATGGATAAGCAATAAGAGGTAAGTAAACAATAGCAGTAGGTTTAGCAATTAACATTGAGTAGGAACATAGGATAGTCATCAATGATCAAATGGTTGGCACAATTGGCATGCTAATATCATTGGAGACAATGGCATTCAAATGGTAGGCCTATAAATGAAACAAATGATAGGTCTATGACAAATGAACTAGACATTTCATTAAACACATGGTGTGCATCATTGAATGGACAATTTAGCTAGGTTATGGTGCAACATTGATATTGCCCATGTAATCAACAATAAGTCCACAATCCAAGCAACTCAATAGGCAACAATTATCCAACAATAAACAATATTGAATAGATCAAAATGGCTTGTGAATATGAAGGAAAAACAAACAAAATTTCATGGTATGAATAGTACCATACCATTCGGCCAATATTAGGTTTTTAGGATAGGATTCCAATCATCAAATCAATGCATTAGACATGACAAATGATGAATACTAAACTCACCTAGTACTTCAAACCAACTTGAAAAATTGATTTGCCACCCAAATCTTCAAAGTAGGCAAAAGTCACAACTTTCCAAATCTTTGTGTTATACATCAAACCATTCACAAATTAACCATCCATTAGTCTCCATTAACATAATCTAAACTTAATTAATATTAACTAACACTAATTCAAAAATTCAAATCACACAACTTCAATACAGGGTTTGGAATTAGGGAAAATCTATCAAATGCATCAATTGATGCCAATTAACACTAAACCCATTCTATTTAACATCTAATACATCTAAATCAACCAATAAACCAAAGAAATCAACTCATTACCTTTCAATGGTGAGTGGGCCAAAATTCACAAAGTGTTGGTTCTTGAAATTCTTTGATTTTCCAATCAAATCAAGGTTGGAAATGGAAGAATCAAAGGTTGGATTTAAGTTTTTCTTAGTTTTCTTTTGATTTGGCTTGAAAATTTTGAAGGAAGAAAGTAAATGGTGTTTGGCCAAGCAAGAGGAAAGAAGAAAAGATGAAGCAAAAATGGCTAAGGCATGTTTATATAGTAAGTAAGATTGGCAAATTATGTTTAGATCCTTAAACTTTCTATTAATTGGACTTTGACCTCATTTCCTTCTGTAATTTATTCTGTTAATTCTGTTGAGAATCAAGTTTCAAAGTGGGAACTGAAATGGCTTCTTTTTATCTATGGCATCTTTTTATCTATGGCATCTTTTTATCTATACTTTATTATGAAAATAGTTTCAGAGCCATTCTGGAACTCAGACAATGTGTTTCCCACAATACCACTAAAGTTTGACTTATTTACGATTTTGCCATTACTCAAATTTTCAGTGTTCCAAAAAATTTTTTAACTTTTCCTTTTCACTAAAATTTCATATATATATACATGATTTTTTGCCCCTTGGTTTGAATCGAAAATTTATTTATCAACCGGACTATTATTTTCCCGGGTAGTGTAATGAACACCGACATTTTTCGAGACAGTATCACAAATGTAATCTAGCTGAGGTTCAAAAATTTTCCTTACTTATCTCGGTGTTCCCAGTCCAATAACTAGTTATGTTGTTATATTCTTATGGTAGTTTTCTAGGGTATTACAATATGATAATACAAAAAGAGAGGTCATTGGAGTAGCTACTCTTGATGTGACGATTGGACCTATAACTCCTCTCATCCCTTTCCAAGTAATTGATGTACCTGCATATTTCAATCTCCTCCTTAGAAGGCCATGGATTCATAAGGTAAAGGTTATACCATCCTCCTTGCACTAGAAGCTTAAGATTCCTCATTGGACTGCCGTTATCACTATCAAGGGTGATACATATGGGAAAAATGAAGTTCCCAGTTATGTTCCCATTATGAGAATCCAGCCCGAGTTAAATAATGTGTCATTATCTGGTTTCTTCTTTGACACCATTCAGTTTATTGAGCAATAAGGAGGTAAAGAGTTAATCCCTCTTGATTTTGATCCTTTCAGTAACATAAATGTGGCTAACATCTTTAAAAAAAATGAATTATTTCCCTTGGCTAGGTCTTGGAAAGAACCAACAATGAGTATCCTCTTTCAAAAATAGTCCAATAGCAAACCCACCTTTTGGGCTTGGCTATAAGCCTACCAAGGAGGACCTGAATGACGTTGAATTAAGGGCCAAGAGGAGAGCTGAGGCTAAAAAGAAAGGTCAGACTTTTGATTGGCAGATGTGTCCCTTTTTCAAAACTTTGAATGGGTATTTCATGAAAGAAGGAGAGAAGTTTCCTTATTACGGTTTCTCTGAACTATGGTATTGTCCCATAACTAATAAACTAATCCCAGGCTTTGAAATTCTTTTTGATGTCAGGCTCAGTTTAGAAGACCGCGAACTCATCTACTCCTTGGAGCAAGATTGGGAGGAAAATATGGAGGCTACTCTCTTTGAGCAAGTCCTCACGATTGAAAGTAAGGCAGAATCAGACCTTACCAAACTCATCCATCCAACTTTGATTGCACCCAACAACTGGCATATTGAGAAGGTTCCTAGACTTGATGAAGTGTCCCTTTTTCAAGTCAAGTCTGAGCCCGAGTCAGAGTTAGATATAAAGTCTTTGTCTTCCCTTTCTTCTTTAGAGTCTGTGAAGGATCTTCCTAGTTCTTCTTTCAATTTTGATGCAATCCGTGAGGATCGAACATTTATAAGCAATAAAAATTTTGAGTTTTCCTCTTATATCCCTATGTCTACCTTTCTCCATGAATCCAATTTAAATGAGGCATCAAAAGAAAATGAAATAAATGAAATAAAAAAAGAAACAAAGCAAGGAATCAATAAATATGGGCACTAATGATAAATTAAAAATCACATTCATTGCATCATCATTTTATGATAAGACTTCTTTGGTTAAAGCAATTCAAGAATTTTCAGATTGCTTCGCCTGGGAACTTGAAGACATGACGGGTATCAATCCAAGTATAGCGGTCCATATGATTCCAACCTATGAATATATGAAGCCTGTAAAGCCAAAACTACGGAGGTTGAAGGTAGAATGGTCCCTAAAGATCAAAGAGGAAATTGCCAAGTTGTTGAAGAATGATTTTATTGAGCCCGTCACTTATCCTTCATAGTTAGCCAACATAGTATCGATGCCCAAAAAATATGGGAAGGTAAGGATGTGTGTGGATTACATAGATCTGAATAAAATCTGTCCAAAAGATGATTTTCCTTTGCCTCATATAGACTTATTGGTTGACCGTATGGCTAGATCTGAAATAGTCTCCTTGACTGATTTATATACGGGTTATAATCAAATACAAGTTTATCCTCCTGACAAGGAAAAGACAGCCTTTGTTACTGAATGGGGCACTTATTGCTACAAGGTCATGCCTTTCAGTTTGAAAAATGTGGGAGCAACATATTAGAGAATGGCTACAACTATCTTTCATGACATGATCCATAAGGATGTAGAAGTGTATGTTGATGATATGGTTATCAAGTTTGAAACGGCAGAGGGTCATATAAATACATTAAGGCATTTCTTCCCTAGATTAAGACAATACAATCTAAAGTTGAATCCCGCCAAGTGTGTTTTTGGTGCATCTTCAGGAGTATTCTTGGGATATATGGTTAGCAAGAAAGGGATAAAAGTAGACCTAGCCAAGTCAAAGGCCATTTTGGAGATGCCAACTCCTAAGACAGAAAAGGAGATTAAAGGGTTTATGGGGCACTTGCAGTACATTAATCGGTTCATTTCCCAACTAGCTGATGTTTGTGGACCTATCTTCAAGTTATTAAGGAAAAGAGTTCCTAAGAAGTGGAATGAGGAATGCCAGCAAGCCTTTGAAAGAATCAAGCATTATTTGCTCAAACCTCCTGTTTTGCAACCACTAAGGTCGGGCAAACATTTACTGTTATACATCTCTGTGACCAAGGAGGCTATGGGCGTAATGCTCGCCCAAAATGCCATAAACTCACATAAAGATAATGTTGTTTACTACCTGAGTAAGAGCATGCTTACTCATGAACTCAAGTATAACCAAATTAAGCAATTGTGCCTCGCTTTGGTTTGAGTATGCCATAAGCTACAACATTATTTAGGTTCATACACTACACATGTTCTCGCTGACAAGAGCCCCTTGAAATTCCTTATGGAGAGGCCGGTTCTTAATAGAAAATGGCACGATGGTTGGCGATTCTAGCAGCTTTCGATCTCAAATATGTTCCAAGGAAGGCCATCAAAGGGAGTGTAATAACTGACCAATTGGTTGCTGCCCCAATAGATGACAAACCCTTTGAGCCCGAGTTCCCAGATGAGAACATCTTAAAGATAGAGTCGAAAGTATGGAAGTTATATTTTGATGGAGCAACTAATCATAAGGGTTATGGTGCTGGAAAAGTGTTAGTCACACCAGATGGGTATAATTTACCCATGGCTGTTAAGTTAGCTTTTGAGGTGATGAATAATGAAGCTGAATATAAGGCTTGCATATATGGTTTAGAGGTTGCCACTAACATGATGATTGATTATCTAGATGTCTATAGCGATTATAATTTGATCATTTCACAAGCTCTTGGTAAATGGAAGATAAAGGAAGAGTGTTTGGTTCCTTACTATCAACGCGTGACTGACCTAGCGAAAAATTTCCATGAACTATCTTTCCATTACTAACCTCGAGCTAAGAATCAGTTTGTTGACGCCCTAGTTACCCTAGCTTCCATGATAGACATGATAGGAAATGAAATTGTTCATCCTGTGGTTATCGAAGTACGAAGACAGCCGAGTTATGATACAACGTGTATGCAAATTCAATTGGTCGATGGTAAGCCATGGTATTGGGATATATTCAATTTCCTGAAAAATAAGCAATATCCGGAAAGGGCATCCAAATCGGATCGAAGGACAATAAGGTAACTGGCTAGTAATTTCATATCAAATGGCGATGTCCTGTATAGGAGGACTTGGGACAACATCCACCTCAAATGCATGACAAAAGAGGAAGCTTGGCAAATTATGGAATGGGTACATGGCGGTGAAGAAGGCCAACACATGAATGGTTTAGTGTTATCCAGAAAAATCACAAATCTAGGGTAATTTTGGCTTATGATGAATACGGATTGTGCCAAGTTTATACAGAAATGTCACAAGTGTCAGATATTTGCAAAGCTTCTGAAGCGACCTCCGGTCCTATTACACCCAACTGCAACTCCTTGGCCTTTCGCTACATGGGGCATTGATGTTATAGGGTGCATTAGTCTGAAATCCTCAAATGGGCATAATATATTTTGGTGGCAATAGATTACTTCACAAAATGGGTAGAAGCAGCCTCTTATTAAGTGTTGAATTCTAAAAAGGTAGCACACCTTATTCATACTAACATCATTTGTCTGTTTGGATTGCCTTTTGAAATCATCACCGATAATGGATCTCACTTTCAAAAGGAAGTAATAAACTTGCTTAAAAAGGAAAAAATCCAATATCATCGGTCTTCCCCTTATCATCCTCAAACCAACGGGACAGTCGAAGCAGCAAACAAGACCATTCTTCAGAAGATGATCACCAATCATAGAAGTTGGCATGAGCACCTTCCATTTGCATTATGGGGTATTGGACTTCCATTTGCACGCCAACTGGACCAACTCCTTATTCTCTAGTATATGGGATGGAGGCAGTACTGCTAATTAAGGCGCAAATTCGCTCTACAAGGGTTATGCGGGAGAATTAACTTACTGAAGCATAATGGATTAAAGGATATCATAACCAGTTGAAAGCTATTGATGAAAAAAGGATGGATGTTGTAACACCTCAACCTAAACCTCATTTGAACCTTTAAAGGGAACTTAGGGGGGAAATTTTTCCTTTCTTTTGAATTTGTTAATATTATGTATTTATGCATGAAATTGATAGTTGTGCATGTTATATGAGTTGATTTTATGCATAGAAGTGGTTTAGAGGCTGTTAAGACAAAATCGGGAAATTTTGAGTTTTTGGTAAACTGGGGGTAAAATGGTCATTTCACACCCCCCCATCAAATTTTGATGGAATTAACACTATATTTGAAGGTAGAAAAGAAATTAAGGACATGAAAGACATGAAAATGATATTATTAAGTTTATTTGAATAATAGTTGAAAAATTAAACCCGGTTGAAAATAGTTCCCAGCAAGTTGCTCAATCGAGGTGCTTGAGGTGCTTCTTTTGAACTAAGACTATTTTGGTCTTTTCCTTTGCAATATGGAGTTATATTGTGTATGCAACTTTATGGCATCATTTTAGGCTTGATTAAATCTAACCATTGGATGAAAAGATGAAGAAATGGATGGTTAGATGAATAGGTTTCACAATTTCTATCATAAGATCAAAGTATAGGATTACTAGCTTTGGTTTTGGATTTGGTGTGGAAAATGTATGTATAAGTCATCTTTGTTGACTTTGATTGACTAATAGTATAAAAGTAAGAATAATGGATGGTTGAATGGCTAGGTTTCACCAAAATTACCATAAACCTAAAGAATAGGATTACATCTTTGATATTTCATTTGATTTTTCCTACCTCTTCATTGTTCATCATCTTCCAAAGCAAAAAAATTACAGCAACTTTTCTCTTTCTTCTTCCTCCATTTCAACCACCATCCACCACCACCATATTTTTATTGTTTTCTTTCAATTTTTTATGGAAATAGATTAATTTCATCATCCTAAACACTAATATAACCATAGAATTCAAGGAAAAACTAGAAAAGGAACAAATTAATTCAAAGAAGATTTTGAAGAACTTTTGGTAAGTTATTGGATTTGAAGTTCTTTTGATTCAATTATGTTTATATGATGTTTCTTGATGTTTATTAGTGATCAAAACATATTTTGTATGGTTATAATTCAAAAACTTGGATTGAAACCCTAATAGGAAGAACTTGAAATCAAAATGTTATTTTGGTGGATTAATTGCTTCAAATGATGTTTAATTAATATGTATAGCATGAATTATTGGTTGAATGATTGAAACAAATTCTAAAGTGGCCGAACCATATAGCTTGAATAAAGGTGTTTGATTTTGGTGTTTAATTGATTTAAAAGGCTTGAATGATGTGTAATTAATGTGTTTAACATGAATTGATGGCTAAAAGTTGGAAAGAAATCCATTTGGAAAGAAAGTTGTTTTGGCCGAATGTGATGAACTAGAATGGTATGATGTGTTTTGATGTATGTTAGGTTTAAATGCCTAAATGTTATACATTTGATGCATTTATATGTTATTTGATGGAATGGCATTGAAAAATGGATGAATGGAATGAATTCCATTCAAGTAGGTCAATATGGACTTTGTTAGTTTAAGGTGTTAGGTTAATGTGATCAGTAAAGTGAAGTTTGAATATAAATAAATGTTGAAAATGATGGAATATAGGTTTTGATATGTAAAGAATGATTGATTTGAGTGTTTGAAAGCTAAGTTTGAATGTGATGTATGTTTAATGTGAAATGATGAACTAAGTATATAAGAATTGTTAATATGTTATATAAATGATGAATATGCATAATGTAAGTTAAATATGGTGATAGATATGTGTTATTGCATAAAGGAATGGATATAGTATGAATTGTATAAAATGAGGCTTATAAGGTATAATGTGTATACCTTATGTGATTTGATGTGTATGGATGTTTGTTTATGTGAATTAAGTGATTTGTAATGTTATAAAGTCTTACCGGAATGTTATATGTGAAAATAGGTGAACCGTCGAAAATTCCAACTAGGAGTGTTGAACGGCAGACCGACTAGGGCTATTGTCGGTGTTTTGGGGGCTAAGTGGATACATTAAGAAAAAGGTGAGTCCTTATGTATAATTTTGCATGATTTGCATTATATATGTTATAATATTTCATTTGAGCCAATAAAACAAAGTTTGTTACCCAAAAACCTAAACAGTGCAAATTGGCTCGTAAATAAGCCCGCCGAAACGACTAAAATTGATCTAAACTTTGCCAGGCTATAAAATGAAATCCAGAAAGCCAATTGGGCCACCACTTGGCTCAATCATCTAGTCTCGACCTAAACTTTGAAATAGTACCTCATGGTCCATCTAATTCCATTGGTCACCTAGTTAACCAGAAACTACTCAAAAATTCCAAAACAGACCCGTAACAGTGAGTGCCAGTTGTAGCAGCGCAACTAGGCCCCGCCGGAAAAATTTTTGATAACTTCCCAATTTGTGCAATTATTCTTTATATATGTATATATGATCATTCTACAGCTATATAAGTTCTATTTGTGCTATATTTACTGTTTATATGGAGACACAAACATATGATATTTAAAATAGGACTACTTCGATGGGTAGTGTAAAAATTCCATCGACCGTGTGCACACCGGTGTTAATTTAATTAACCCTTGCTGGAGATGGTGTGTAATATTCTCTAGTATTCATAAATTGGCCCATGCTAGGGAGAGTGTGTAATATTCCTTAGTCGTAAAGGCTGATCCCCTTTGAGTGTAGTGAATTAAGCACTTAATTATCGTGCCTATTACAAACAATGCAAATGAACTTGAATATGACTTAATCCTGTTATATCATATGTGAGTTGGCTTATATACTGAATATTGATATGAATACTTATATGATTATAGATTCAGATACTTGTTATTATACATTGATTCTATAGGCCATATAAGGGCAGTTATTGATTATATAGCATTTACTGTATTTTTATACATTTGGATTCACTGAGTATTTTTATACTCACCCCCTTTCAGTGGTTATCATTTTCAGGTTAGCAGTGAGGCCCATATTCCATTGGTACATCTTATCCTCGCCGTAGAAATTTTGATATTTGTGACATGTAAATTCCAATTCCGAAGATATATGTAAATATTTGTACAGTATAGAGGATCCATTGTATTGTAAATTAAGGTTTGGCATGTATATATGTATGTTTGCATCTTATGAGTTATATTATGGAGATATATATATATTTGTGATGATATGAATGAAAATGATCTGGTATACAGTGCTTATATTGAGTTGATATTGGAGATCCAGAGGGATCCTTGAATTGAGATAGATGTTGAAGTATATAGTGGAAGTGTTTATTTGCATGTTTAGCAGCTGGGCATAACCCTTATATAAAGGAGATGCTGCCCAAATTTTCATAGAATTGTCAAGCCATATTAAGCTTGTTATTGTATTGCATGCCATATAGTTTAGTTATTTGGGTTCTTCGTGGTACTGGTAGCATAAGCATCACCCGTACCATAGGACAATCACGGCTCCCAAGTTGGGTCATGACAGATGCGCTTTACTAGATTCAGGGGTATCAACAAAGGCTAGCCCGAAATTTCAATAAGAGAATAACTGACAGAGGATTAGAAGAAGGCAATTTGGTGCTGAAAAAAAAAATCAAAGCTCTTGCTCACGATCCAAGAGGAAAGTTCATACCTAATTAGGCCAGGCCATAAGTGCTCAAGAAGATTTTGTCCGGCGGGGGCGCCATACTCATGGATTTAGATGGGAATGAATTTTTGAATCCTTATAATCTTGATCAGTTAAAGAGATATTTTGTGTACTTCCTGTCTTATGATGCATTGTATGAACAAGAACAACGTGGACCTAATTTTCCTAAAAAAAAATATATAATAATAATAAAACTAATGCAACAAGGCAAGTAATCATAATGTTGTGGAGATATGTAGGCAGCCCTTTTTGGGTGCGGTCCAAATTATAATAAAAATATAATTTTGTGCCAGCAGATTGCATTGTTCTATCTCATTTCCTTTTCTAGCTCATCGAGTTGAAAACCTGAAAGGGTAGCTGGGGCAAAAGTAAGAACTTTGAAAAAAAAAAATTCCTTTAGTCTAGTCTTGTTTCGTATAAAAAATCAAAGTCATGTTTTACCCTGTCTTGTTTGTCAAAATCGAATTCGGAACAACTAAAAAATTCAAAATTTTGTCTTTATTCTTTATTCAAGGAATCAATATCAAAAATCCAAAGTTCTAACATAAAAAAAATCAAAAGCAAAATCTTAACATAAAGTAAAAAAGAGAGAGTCTAAATAGAATCTAAAATACAAAATCTAGAAAAGTCTAGGTCTTTGTCCTCCTAGAATGGACATCCCTCATGTCATCGAGATCCTTATCGTCAGCAGCAATCACCTCTGGTTCTGCTACTGTCTTTGTTCTATCTCCATCCTTTGGTGCAGCAACTACCTCCTCTGTCTCAGCATCAATGATCATGTCTGCCTCCAGCTCCGTTATGAAGGTAACTATTCTCACCTTCTCAATATGCCATACCGCCATAATAAACCAAGCATCATAATCTTCCAGCTTGCCTATTAAGCCTGCTGGTTGAACGAAGCGCTTGGATCGCCTTTAGCCATTCATTATGGCCCGAGAAACCAGACCAGTAATCAAAGAAATAGGAAATACAATCCTATCAGGAGGAGTACCTTGAGGCTATCCCATCTACCTCGGAATTTTGGTCCCATGATAAAAAGTGGTCATAGACATGCCCATTAAGTAGACCATCTTATACCATAGCTCATGGTGATGAATGATATGTTCTCATACCATGTACAATGCCAAAGCAAACTCTCAAGGTCAAGCTCTAAAATCTAAGCAGTCCATTCCTTTTTTGAGTCGAAACGGATTAAGGTCCTCTGCATAGGGTACTAAGAAGCATAATAAGGCATCTTGTCTGGAGGACCCACCACTCGAAGATGGTCTTTAAGCCAAACCTGAAAGGAAATAAGAGTTAGAAAAGAAGCCTAAGTAGTGATGAAAGAAAATAGGAAGAATAAAGTGCTCTTACCTAAAGTATGACTGGGCTAAAAGACCAAGTCCTCTCAACTCTATAGTTGTTATCCAAGCTCTGCAAGGTCTCTGCCAAAATCATACTGGCAATGGTAAAACCTCGCTCCATCTGAGCCACCAACTCCACTATCCGGATATCTCCCTAGCCAGGTGAACTGAAGAATAAATATCCAGCAATCAAGCACAATATCAAGGCAGTCATCCTAAGCTTCTGCCTAACTTTATCCCTAACATCTTCTTGATATTGGAACTCTGCTATAATTACAGTTGGGTTGATTTGATCCTCCATTACCATAGAGTCAGCAAGCGCATGACTCAGTCCTAAAAGTCTCTTAAAATAATGAAAATACCCTACCCGATATTCAGGAGTGACCAATACAACATCTGGATTGCTTTCAACAATAACGCTAAATTCATCGAAAGTGGGGCACATTTCCTCCATGCTAGCTCCAAACCGAAACACATGGTACATGGGGTCCCAAAACCTAAGACAGGAATTAAGGAAATCCCATTCCACTTTCACTCCTCTCAAAGTTAAGACATAATTAATCCCTTACCTACCTAAATTGATCTTCTCGACCTTGTCTAGGTTCTTAGTCCACAAAAACATATGATGACTATAGTAGGGCTCTATGAGAAAAGAAAATAAGTTGAAATAAAAGAAAGAAGTGCAAAATATGATGACAAAGAGTCAGAGTGACTTTTTGAATGGAAAATGAGCCTATTTATAGAGGAAAAGGGGATGGAAACAAGCTAGGGTGAGCATGAACAGTGCGACACCGCCATCTTTCTTGGGCGGCGCACCCAAAGTGGCCAGCGGCAGCACCACCTCATGGTGGTGACACCGCCAAGGCTTAAAAATGACCAGGGCGACACCACCCTATCTGGTCGATGGCAGCGAGCTTATTCGCACAGAAATCCATGAGAAATTTGGAAAATTGCGGTCTCAGGGGAATTTTAGGGCATTCCAATGCATTTAATTTCATTCAATTGTATTTTAAGGGTATAAAAATTGCATAACATTCCATAACTTTGCATGATTTGCATAAGTTTGCATTCATTACATGGGGAAATATAATAGAAAGTCATAAAATTCATGTATACACAGCTTATACATACATAATATCATCCATACATCATGGTTTAAATAATAGATAGAAGAAATAAAGCCTAAACATGCTATTGGCCCCTCCGACGGCGCCGACGGGGGTCTTCTGATGGATGATGTCGTTCAGCTTGAACCTTCAGGCGGGTCAACATACCCACTAAAGCTTGCTCCATCCTACACCCCATTCTATAGGTATGGTGAGCCCACTCAATGGTAATCTGCAGAAACAAGATGATTGAGTTAGAAACACTTTGTTAAAGATCATTTCTAAAAGCAAAGTTAAAAGACTAAACATGAATACACCTCAGGATTGTCGAGAAGAGTAGGTGTCCAAGGATGGACCACATTTGGGACATGATATATCTGCATTGCATCGGTGGCATCATTATAAGAAATCTCCCCATTAAACCAGTGATTATGGCCTAAAAGGACCCTAGCTGGATCAGTCCTTATCTCGGGACTGATACTGGGACCAGCCAAGGAAGGCTCCACGGATGCATCCACACTATATGTTGGACCAGGTCTAACAGTAGAAGGTCCCGCAACATTAGATGAACGCTCCAATTATTTGCATGGATCGCTAATAGGACCCATCAAATGGGTACGATAGAATATCACATAATTATCCTGAGGAGTCATATATAGATGAATGGGAAGACCGTTATAAGCCTCGTTCGAAGCCCAAATGTCCATGTCCCATCTCATGTCAATCGGTGGGTGCGCAGGGACTATCCACCTCTCAATAGTCTGAACTCTGACTCTTTCTCCCAAGTAATACAATTTGTAATATGGAGAGCGAATCAATAATCGGGAACAAGCCAGTGTTGTGCATCGATCGAGATGGGGTGGTAGTAGTTGTATCCTATTGATGTAAGGTTTCGGCTGAATCTGCATAGAATGATTATGGTAAATAAAAGCATGAATCATGTGCAGAAGAAAATTAGAAAATACCTGAAAAGTGTCAAGGCTGCTGAAAAATGCTTGAATAGTTCTAAATTCACGCATATCTGAACCAATCCAAAATTATTTATTCCACCGGATGCCAACAGGGAATATATCTAATCTAGGGCTGCGAAGAGCCGGGGCAAGTATTGGAAAATACTCATAAGTCCATACCAAAAGACAAACAGAAGGTCAAGGTAAGCAGAAAGTCAAGACAAACAGAATTTCAAAGCAAGAAGATAGCAGCAAGGTAAGCAAAAAGTCAAGTCAATTAGAAAGACAAGGTGTAGAGATTACTTCCCAGATAAAATAAGTCCCTCTATAAAAAGAGAAAGCTTTAGAGAAAGAAAGTGAGAGAGAGAAAAAAGATAATTTGAAAATGAGAGTGAGCGAGGAATGAAAGACCTCACCTTTATTTATAGATTTTGAGAAATTTCAGAATGACGATCATGTCCTTACCTTGACCGAAAACAAGAAAAGACCAAGTTTCGGACTGTTTCAAGTCAGAATGAAGCATTGTCAATTTTGTCGTGACCGTATGATTTTTCTTTATCCGTTGAGCTATCATTTGCCCATCTCCGACCTGGAATGCTCCTGTTATATAGAAAACATCAGAAATAGAAAAATGTCAAAAAAATTGGAAGTGGTCTAAAGCTGGCCAGATCATACTCACACATCTCTAAGTACCCCAAGGTATGCTTTTTAACTTTTATTTTATTTCAAACAGACAAAAACAACCTGGTTCACTAACATCACGTTTGCCATCCAAAATGGCAACCGTGATGGAGGCAACTGTTAACACTGATTTTTTTTATACCCCTCAGAATTGTGCCAAGACAAACAGCACTAACCAAAGCCCGGCCCATTCACAGGCGAACTCAGAAAACAATAGACAGGATCTAGGCCCGAGTTGCCACCCTCAAGGGGTGGCAAGGGTGGCATTGTTACCACCCTTATGAGGTGGCACTACCCTATACAAGGGGCGGCGCTGCCCTGCCTTGAGGGCAACAACATTGCCTGGTTCCTCTGCTGCCGCCCTCCTTTGCACCTTGTACCACCCTCCCTCTTTGGCGGTGCCGCCACCCCATCCGATGGTACTCCCCCTTTTGCCCGGTGGCAGCTTTGTATTCTACACCTTTTTCACCAAATCCCACATCGGGAAATGATGAAACGAGACTCCCCAAGCCTCTATTATAAATAGAGAGCTTCCTCCACCTTCCAAAGTACACCGAAATCACCTAGTTTGAGTTTTCACTACTTGATTTCACTCTCTTCTCCCTCCTATACCTGCTTTCTTATTTCTTTTGTTCTCTTTGAGCTAAAAAATGACAAAATTGAGGTGTATGGTTCCTTCAAACATTTAATAATTAATTAATTAATTCTTCCCTCTACAAAGAGGAATCCTGCTCCACGGAGGCAATCCGACCGTCTCTATCGCTTCCCAAGGTGGAACTCCGTTCCAAAAAGGCCCTCAGATCACCGCCTCCTCCAAGACCAAAACCAAAGGTATAATACCCAAACTTATTCTTTTCAATTCGGTAAAGCACCAAACAAACAAAAAAATGATAAATTGCGTTTAAAATCATACCAATCCCTTCGCAAGAATGGCGAACTACGCGAATTTTGATTCCTATTCAAAATGATATATAGGCCTGCTTATTTCAAAAACATCAAATGTAAAAGCTATAAAAAAAACTATTTTCCCATTTTTTCTTTAACTTATTTGAGGAATGTGTAATCAACCTAGAACCCATAAGGGCTAGAGTTGATATCCTCTATTTTGGGGTTTTAATTGTAATAATTAATCTACTTATTGCTTTATGATTTATTTAATTGCTTTAATTCTTTCATTGCTTTACTTACTCATTCATGTATAAATGTCATTCTTAAATTATTCATAAAAAATCATTTAAATCAAAGTTAAGCATAAGAGCCAAGTATTAACCGAAAATCTAGCCTCCGAATCCTCTTTGATTTCGAAGGTCTAATGCATTTTTCCTTTGGGATAAAGATTGGAGTCAAAAAATGAATTTTTTCCTTAAATTTTTCCGATAAAAATAACTTAAGGTGGCAACTCCCAGTTCATTTTCAAAATAAAAATCAATTTACAATAAAGGCGCGGATGCCGTTGCAATCGTGAGAAATCACCCATAATGAGCATTCTAATTCCAATAGAACCGAACAAGGTGCTCGGGCGAGGCCTCACAATGATCAATAATGATTCTGTCATTTTATGATATGATATGCTATAAATTCTTGATGTCAATGTGGAACCGAACCCATATGTTAAATGACTTCAATTTTATGAATTTTTAACTAATTAATGATCCCATTATTATTGTACATTTTATGCTATCATTATCCTCTTTGTGAGCAACTCCCTCA
>CANXYC011492563.1:0-12640 GCA_948193065.1 Aleurites moluccanus
TATATATATATATATATATATATATATATATATATATATATATATATGTATAGATAAATTCCTTAATAGATTACTTCATTAGTGGGGGGGAGTGGGATTGTTAAATTAAAATTTTGTTAAAAATGAAATTTGTCAATTGAGATTTTTATAATTATTTAAAATAAGTACTTAAATTTATAAAATGGTGTTTGAATAAAATAAGTTAAAATTTATAAAATGATTAATAAAGATATATAGTTATAATTAAAATTTATTAAAAAAATAAATTTGGAAACTAATTATTTTTAATAAGAATTAACTGAAATTATTTTTTTAAAATAGTAAAAAATATTATTTATATTAAAAATAAATACTATTTTAATATAAAATTTAAATTATTTTTAATAGATATTAAAAATAATCAAGGGTAAAGATCTTCTTCTTTTTAAAAAAAATAAAAATAAAAATAATTTTATCTTTTAAATATTAAAAACTCAATCGATAAACTCAATTGCAAATAAGCTCTATTTTTCAACTTAAAGAAAAAAAAAAAAAACTGAATTTGAAATCAAACTCATTAATGAGAAACACACCCAAACAACTAATTCCACTTAAATTCTCAATTAAATACCTTGGTTAAGGTTGATATTGATTTGGTTTCAACATTTTAAAGGGTTGTTATTAAATTAAAATTATTTTTTTTATTTGAAATTTTTTTAAATTAAATTAAATTATTATTATAATCAAAATATCGGTTTAATTTCAATTTGGTTTGATTTAAATATTTTCAATTTATTGATTTTAAATTAAAGATATTTTTTATAAATCATCATTATTTTATTATAAATTTTAAACAAATAATAATAAAATATTGATAATAAAAAAATTTAAAAATAATTTAATATTATACCACATAAAATTTATCTATTTTGTTAATTAACACAATCAAAACTTTTTTTTTTTTTAAGAATTATATTTTTTTATTTATTTTTAATTAATTTTTATAGATAATATTTTTTAAAATTTCAATTTAATATTAGATTAAAAAAAGGTGATTGTATATAAAATTAAATTTAATATATTTAATTATAATAAAAAAAAGTAATATATATATATAATTTTAATTATGTTCAGTTTAAAATCAAAAAAATTTTTAAATTTTAAATTAAAAATTAAATAAAATTTTTAATTTATTTTATTTTTAAATTAAAATAAATCAAATAAATTTTAAAATTATTAATTTTAATTTAATTTAAATAATTTAATTTGATTTATTTAATTTAATCTATTTGATTTTCCATCCTAAACTTGGTAATGGATTTTGGATACTCGGGAGTCGGGATCCAAACACACACATATTAATTTTACTGGAGAGTCCAAACTTGCACCAATTCCCAGCTCAGCAGTTGGCACCTTTCCTTGTCTCAATATGATATATTTTCTAAAATTCCAAAACAACCCCTTAAAACTTCTCTTTTTATTTTAATTTCCATACTTACCCCCAACTTTTATTATTTAATTTTCCAATACGTCCTTGCCCCTTCATGCTTCCATCATTCACTCCATTTACGCAAATTCCACAAGACCCCAAAATCTAGGGCTCTCTGGTAAGCCCTTTTTCTCTTCCCTTTCTACAACATTCCAACTTCTCCTTCACAGGCTATTCTCATTTATTCAATTTGATCATGAATTAAGATAATGTTATCATGTTAATTTGATCATTACCTTAATTTTGTGGTTTAATTTTGATATTTTAGTGTTCAGATTTTGCAGTTGAACTTATATTCAGTTGAATATCACTGAAGTAGTTCTCATGCTTCAGCTCTGGTATGGGATTAGCGTTTAACGGCGGTGCATGTAAATTTGGGTTTTTTTTTTTTCTCTCTTTTACTCTGCCATTGAAAGTTGAATTTCTTGTTCTGCGTGTTAATGGCGGTAGTGAAATATTGAACTGGTTGATTATACTATGTGTTACTCATTGTGTTAGTTAGTTGTGTACGTGTTAGGAGATTGCATGTCGCATTTTGATTTGATTAGTTATTTTGCATTCCAATTCCATCAATCTGTTAGTTGATGCAGATCATTTTCATGGTCAATTGTGGAGCTAAACATCTTTTCTTTTGGGTGGGACTGGGTTTGGGAGGGTGTGTGGGAACTAGTGTTGCGCAGATTGTGATTTTTCCCTATAGCACAGTGAATGTGTATCGGTCCAATGCTTTTTTGTAACATGGAAGTATGCTTAGTGAAATCTTTGAGGTCATATTTGAAAGCATTTTTGGATGCTATTTATATTACGAAATAATTTCTAATCAATGAATTTTTAATTAATAAATAATTTCCTTAGAGATGCCTTTGAACATTGGGATTTTCAATATTAGAGTTGAAGACGTATTACTTTCTTGTTTATGAGTAATTTTTTAATTTGATTTTATTATTAATCTTAATCTATTTGTTAATTTCAGTCAAATTTTTTTCGTAGCTTGAATATTCTAAATAATCAATTTACTCTTATGGACAACATATATTTCGTTATAGTCCAAAATTAAAGTGTGCGTGTATGATATTACCATTTTATTTCTGACAGGTGTTTTTGGTGCTAGAGGGGTTTAGTTTACAAACTACATATGGTTGAGGGGGGAGGGATGGGGGGTCAAAGCCCAAGGGATCCCAGCTTTGTCGATGGCTTTCTTATGCATCTGCTGATTATCAAAACTGGCCTTTGACTTGGAATTAGTTTTGCATATAGAAGTTTTGGAGATTGGATTTCTTTTGGTTGGTATAACACATGTTTAATCATTTATTTGAATTGCAGAATTGATTTCAAATGCCAAGGAGAAAGCTGATACTGATCTGCCAGTCTGGTGGTGAATTTGTCACAAGCAATGATGGGTGTTTATCATATACTGATGGAGAGGCCTATGCTCTAGATATCAATCCTGAAACTATGTTTTATGATCTCAAGCTAAAATTGGCTGAAATGTGTAATATAGAATATAAATCAATGTCCCTGAAGTACTTTCTTCCAGGAAATAGGAGAACTCTCATTACTTTAGCTACTGACAAAGACCTAAAGAGGATGTATGATTTTCACAGTGACTCTGTTACTGCAGATATTTTCATTGTGGGGAGAGAAGGTTTTAATCATGAAGACTTGCAAATGCACGCTAGCAGGTATGTTTCCCTTCCTTTTGCTATATCATGTTTCTAGGAGCATAGGTGCAACTCTTGTGATTGCCACTTGGTGGAATTTATTATGAATAATAATAGACCATTCCTTACCTTAAGGTAAAAAACCATTGGCGATGAATTGAATAGTGAACTGGGATTGTGGCTGAAAATTGTCCCTCTTTTATGAAAAATACATTCATTCTGTTTGCCTCCTTTTTTTCTTCACTTGCATTGATTCACGTGAGTTACCACTCACACAATGCAGGATAAAACTGGCCGAAACTGTGCCTGCTGCTACAGCATCTCAAGATGTTGCCTATACTCCTCCAGCTACTCCTGCTAGTAATGCAAATGCTCGGAGCTCAGTTATACTTGATATGACTGATACTCCTGCTGATACTGTTAAGAAGCGAAGGCGCACTGCATCTTGGAAAATTGGTGCTAATGGTCCTACCATAGTTTCTCTTACTGACAAGGTTGAGGAGACAAGAAAAAGTTCATCTCGGAAGAAAAGTTCTCGGAATCATGATATTGCTCATGTAGATGTTGATACTAAACTGCAACCAGGTGTTGTATCAGGGGTAGATATTACTCATTATTCATCTACTGGTGGCAACTCTAAAGATGTTTCACTGGAAAAAACGGTTTCCTCGTGGAAAGATGGGATTACAGGTGTAAGCCAAGAATTCAACAGCGTAGTTGAATTTCGTGATGTACTGCGGAAATATGCTATTGCTAATCGTTTTATGTACAGATTAAAAAAGAATGATACTAATCGAGCAAGTGGTGTATGTCTGGCTGAAGGTTGTTCTTGGTCAATTCATGCCTCCTGGGTTCCCGCTGATCAAGTCTTTAGGATAAAAAAGATGAATAAAACACATACATGTGGAGGGGAATCATGGAAGGCTGCTCATCCAGCAAAAAGTTGGCTGGTCAGCATTATAAAGGACAGGCTAAGAGATAGCCCGCATCACAAACCTAAAGACATTGCTAATGGCATTTTTCAAGATTTTGGGCTTGAATTGAACTATACACAAGTGTGGCGTGGAATTGGAGAAGCAAGGGAGCAACTACAGGGTTCATATAAAGAGGCTTATACCCAGTTGCCTTGGTTTTGTAATAAGATGGCGGAGGCAAATCCTGGTAGTTTTGTGAAACTTTGCATTGCTGATGACAGCAAATTTCAACGTCTTTTTGTATCCTTTTATGCCTCCATACATGGTTTCAAGAATGGTTGTCGCCAACTTCTCTTCCTTGATTCTACAACACTTAAATCAAAATACCATGAGGTTTTGTTGACAGCTACAGCATTAGATGGGAATGACTGTGCTTTTCCAGTTTCATTTGCTATAGTAGATATTGAGAATGATGATAACTGGCATTGGTTTTTGGAGCAGTTGAGATCTGCAATCTCAACTTCACAATCCACAACTTTTGTGTCTGATAAAGAGAAGGGACTAATGAAATCTGTGCTTGAACTCTTTGAGAATGCTCACCATGGTTACTCTATATACCACCTACTGGAGAACTTCAGAAAAAATTTGAAAGGACCATTCCAAGGAGATGGGAAAGCAGGTTTGCCTGGAATTTTATTGGCTGCTGCACATGCAGTCCGACTTGATAGTTTCAGAATGTTCACCGAACAAATTGAACAGGTGTCTCCAAACGCATATGACTGGCTTATGCAGATTGAGCCAGAATATTGGACAAATGCATTATTCAAGGGTGAACGTTATAATCAACTTACCGTAAATATTGCAGAGTTATATACTAATTGGATTGAAGAAGTACGGGAATTACCCATAATACAGAAGGTAGAAGCGCTTAGATGCAAAATGATGGAGTTGATACATAAATGCCAAATGGATTCAAAATCGTGGACTACAAAACTTACTCCATCCAAGGAGCAAAATCTACACGAGGAAAGTCTAAAAGCACGCAATCTCAGAGTATTATTTTCATCTGACACACTATTTGAGGTTCATGATGACTCTATTAATGTTGTGGATATTGCCAAAAGGGATTGTAGTTGTCTGGAGTGGAAATTGACTGGGTTACCTTGCCGCCATGCAATTGCTGTCTTCAATCGTGTAGGGAAGAGTGTATATGATTATTGTTCAAAATACTTCACTGTTGATAGCTTCTGCTTAACTTATTCCAAATCTGTAAATCCTGTTACAGCCATTTTCAAGCCTTTGGTTGAAGAAGATTCCTCAGAGGCAAGGCAAGTGCTTCCTCCAACTACTCCTCGGCCGCCAACCCAACAGAAGGAAAAACAAAATAGAAGAAGGGGTGAAGTAAAAAAAATACTGACCTGCACCAGGTGCAAGGGAGTAGGGCATAATAAGGCTACCTGCAAGGAAACATTTTAGTTATGTCCTGTCAGTTTGGGCTTAGCCAATTTCCTGACATGCCTTTTACTAATTTAGGTGAAAAAAAGGTAGGAGATTTAGGCCTGTAATTTCCTTGTGCTTGTGTGACCTCTGTACAGTTTTTATTTCTTTTATGGAGCTTATGTAGAGTTCTTGGTAATATCAATGTTGAAGTGCTCTGCTTTGTGTTTATGGCATTGCACACTACAGTAATGTGGATAAACAAGAGTTCCTTCTGATAAATTTGCTCTCGCTTATTTCTCAAGAATCAATTTTTGCTAGAGTTGGCCGTTAGGATTGCTGAAATGCGTCTTTCATATCTAATTATATTCACAAGAATAAAATAATGCGACTCTTGTTCTTGTCATGTGGAGCTTGAAAATCCAATTTCAATTACAGGTTAATGGACGATGGTAAAACTTGAGCTCTATACACTGCGGGATGCAGACTCGTACTTAAGGGATTTTAGAACTCATGACTTGTTATTTTACAAGTTTGGAAAATATCTATTATATTACATGTTTAGAATTTTAAATCTTGTAAAATATCTATTATATTAAATGTTTAGAATTTTAAATAAACTTGCGATCATAAATCGTTATTCCATGAAATTATTATTTCACATCTAATTTTTAAATAAAGCTGATAATAATAAGTAAATTATTTCATGTAAAACAATTATTTGATTCACAAACCAATGAGGCTTGAGTCTTGCCCGTGGGCATGAATCAGTAATTTCTTTGGTGTTTACGACGAGTAATATTTTCCAGCTCTGGAAGGAAATGGCCTGAATATAAGTTTCATTTGCATTTAAAACTGAAATGCAGATTCTTCTCCTGTATATATCATGAATCCTCTAAAAGGTTAGCAGGCTGGATTCTTGTTTGCAAGATGATTTGAACGAAGTTGCGTATAAGCATGTATACATGAAAAATTTAAAAGAACATCCCTAACTAGTCCGGTACCATCTACATCAGTATCGAAACCACAATGCTAAGAATCCATTGGAAAGCCTGAAATTATAATTAAAAGAACTAATCTCAATTTCAGTGTTTGACAGAATTAAAAAAATTAAAATTAAAATTCTATTCACAATTTTATGAAATTGTAATATAATTAGAAAAATAATTTCATAATTTCATTCTCAACCTATACGAATTATAATTCCATTGCAATGCAACCGCCACCCCCACCATCAGCGCTGAAGGTCCACCATTATTATCGCCGATAGTCCACCACCACCGTTACCTCTGTTTGTGCTCGTAATCCGTCATCACTGGGATTGCCGGTGGTCTACCGCCACACCCTGCCACCACTATTACCGCCTGCAATCCGCCACCACCTCTAGCGTCCCACTGCAGCTATCAATTTTTGTTTAATTTTAATTTTTTGTGTAATATAAACGTTGGAATTACAATTTCAACACAATTCTAATTCTAGATAATTGAAATTGAAAATTTCAATTCCAATTTCAACTTTTTGTCTCAAATAGACCCTAAGAGATCATCATATGTGAGAGGTACCATAACAACTTTGTTCCAATTTGATCTAACATTTTCACACATCAGTGCATACAACTGCGAGCTATTATTAACTCATAAAACAAAAGGTTGGATCTTTATTAGTAATATTACACTCGAAATGTAATTATAGCTAGTGTTCATCACTTGACAAAAACCATTGTACTTCCCACTAGAGCTAATACAAAATGAAGCGAGAAATGCAGAGTGCTTCTGTAATATTCTTGATAGCAAGATAGCAATAAGACTTGCAAAACAATGCAAGTCATGATTCTCTAGCCTGTCTCCCTAGACTAAATCAACCCCCTATGTTTCTGGCTAAGTTTTCCATGCAAGTATGTTTGGTTTGTCCTAGGTAATCAGTATTATAAAAATAACATCAATATCACATTACTCTTGTCCTGTTAAGGCATCCACCTAAGAGAGCAAGCCTGAGCATAAGGGACAAGGCGGATCACGTCTATCTTCAACACTTGTTCTCTGCTCCAAACAATCTGCATGATAAACATGATCACAGACAAGAACTGCCACAATAGAGTATTCCCCAGAAGAGAGGGTGTCTCCAAGAAAATATGGTTTCCGTCTCAACAGCTTCCGACAAATCGCACATATCATCTTCACTGCATTAGATGCATCCACTGCCGAAGAACTAAGTGTAATTCTATTTGGCCTGCCAAATGCTTTTTCTCTGTTATCTGAGAGAGTGAAAAAATTGAAGTCAGTGTGAGAAAATGTAACAAGCTAATATCGTGAATTTTAAGTTTCATCTACACTTGATACTGATGTAAACAGATTGAAGAACTTCTTTTGTCTACTCAGCATATTTAACAAAAATGAAAAAAATGGAGAAACTAAATCTTCACTAGTAATAAGTTTATAGAAATTAGTCAAACGCTCAATTCATTACATGGTATGCATGGTGCAGCACCATGATTTTTTTTCCTAACATAGATGTCACACATAGTAACTACATAACCTAAGATTAACTTCAGAAAAATAAAAGAAAAGTTTAGCCTTTGGTATTTGACATTACAGAAGATAGATACGTCACCTGCATGGTGTCCAAACACCGAACCAGATTGACTAGTCAACTTGAAAGGAATTCTCTCATCACGTAAAGGGGCAATCTTCCCGTGAGAAGTTGATGCATTGGCATGGTTCCCTGAATTCCTTCGAGAGTATTGATGACCATAGTAATGGCGTGATTGTTTCAAGAACACTGAATGGCCAACATTGTAATGTTGATGTGCAAGAGAAGAATGCACATTCAATAGCTTCTCAGTACTATCCGTGATATCCATCCTTGGTGAGAGAGGCTTTAATTCACTAGAGTAAAGTAAATGAGAAGATTTCTGCAAAAAGAAAAACTACAGACAATTACATTCCAAGCATCAAGCACAAGAAAGAAAGAGAAATTTAGAGTCTCGTTCAACTATTTTGATCCACATAATTTAATTTGGAATTTTCAACTTTCCCCCTCATTATCAACCAAAAGTTTGCAAAGGGATCCTCCTAGACAGCTGAGAATTAAAAAAAGATAATGAACAACAACATCCAAGTAACTTTTAACTGCATTGTTTAAAAATTGAGAAAAAAGAAAAACTAACCTCGATGGATAGTAATTCTGCCCTAGAAGAGCATGGCATGTCGTCTGCAGCATTCAGAAATAAACACAATGAGTATTTACTTGCCAATTATTTATATGGAAAACAAGAAATAGAACCGCACTAGTTTTATATTTAGTTCACAATGACTTGATACAAAATCATAAAATTCTTCTTCTAAAGACTAGGACAAACATTCAACAACGTATTAAGAAGCACAAACATCAAAATCACTAGTAGGTCATACAAACTTAACTACTAAAAGAATTAAAAAACGAAGGCAAACAAGATTGAAGGATAAAACATTATCCAACAGGAAATGCCAAGTTAAAATTGCCTTACTTAATTGAAGGGGCAGTAGAACTTGAAGAAGAGGATAAAGAAGCCCGGTCTATAAGAATGGCCAAAAAGATTAACAACTTTGTAAACTAGTAAGCTCAACCATGAGGTCAAATAATAATATACGGTGAAGAAAACTAGCTTGAGGACTCCAGCCTGATTGCCTAAAAAGATAGACAGGTTGAACTTGGAAGGATAAAGAGGGAAGCCAACAAGTATAAAGGTTTCATTAACTATTGCACAACTCAATTGTAATAGACTATTAAATAGCTGGCAAGCACACATAGAAAGAATGCTCTTCAACAAAAGCCCTGGGTAAACGGATGAAGAAACACTAAGGTTGAACTGATAAGATCCAGCATAATAAAATCATCACTTCAGGATTTTAATTCACGATCCAAACTTAAATGACAAAATTTTGGAGTTGCAAGGTGGTTCCATTATAGGCTGGCAATGGTGATAGTTCAGAAGATACCTAAATCATCAAGAAAAAGTTGGTAACTAAATGTAGACAGTACAATAACTTTTGAACGGTATCTATCACATTTAAAGTAAAAAACAGAATTTCAAAGCCAGGACCTCAACAAATTCTTCTTTGTTAAAAGTACAATCTCAAAGCATAAATCACATTGTTTATCTTATTACATCACTTATGTAGTATTTCATTTTCCTTGCAATTCCCCATTTATTTCTAACGCTTCTTTATTCCTTTTTCTTTCCTTTTTCCTTTGATCAATTCAACTCGTTAAGGGGGAAAAAATAAAAGTAGCCAAAGTAGCTAGGATCATCAATTCTTGACAATCTAAACCAAAAAAAAGACAGATTAAGAATTAAATCTTCATCAGCTGACAACTAGGCAAAACAATGAAAATACCAAACATTTGCACAGAGAGAAAAGAAAAGAAAAAAGAGTACACCCAAAAACAAAACAAACCCTAACTCCCCATCCGTTCTGTTAAGAGACAAGTAGACTAAGGAGAACAAAAAAAAAAAAAAAAATCAAGTCTTTAATGGTTGCCTTTGTAGAAATACTCAGAAAATATAAAAGCCCACCTCAACTAAAAAATTCAAAGAATCTTAGAAAAATAATTGCTTCACTTGAGAATTAACCGTCTTCGCCAAACGCCAAAACAAAAACAAAAATTCAGATTCCTTTTCTTTTCATTCCAGTTTCCACCATTTACACAAGAAATTAAAAGGGAAATTAAGAAAAGAAAAGAAAAGTGTACCCGAAAAAGAAGGGGATTTGTTGGCGTTGTGGTGAGTAGAAGAAGTTCGCTTTCTCTTCCCCATAATAAAAAAAATGACTTTTTTAAACTTTCAAAAAGATTGGTGTATTGTAATGTACATGAGGTTAATGGTCAAGAATTACTTCAGAATTGTAGGGTTTTAGAAACTTTTTCAGATATATAGCTAAAAGGCTAAAGCTTTAAAACTCTTTTGCAGATATTTGCTCCGTTTATAAGCAGTTGAGAAAACGGACAAGGTGGTCTTTTGCAAACGTATACGATCACTGCATTACCCACGCGCCCACACACACAATTCATTTCAGTTTAATTTCTGGTTAACAAACAAAACATGCGAAAAAGCCGGCTGCAGACACACACACTGTTTTTTTTCTTTTAAAAAAAATAAATATTAATAATAATAATCTTAACTTCCTTTTAACCGTTCAATCATTCCCGATGCGGCGACACGTGAACAACCAGTAACCGTCCATCGTCCCTTTTTTATCTTTTTAAAAGAAAGAATATCTCAAAATAAAAAATATCTGCCTTTTTCTTTATATTTCTTTTTTGGCTTAAGTCTTTTTTTTTTAAATATTACTTTGCAAGCGGGATATGATAAAATTAAAAATTAAGAAATTAAATTTAAATTAGGAAGTCGATCTATCACAAAATAAATTCGTCGAGAATTTAAATTTATTTTATATTTAATAAATTTAAATGAGAGATAATATATATATATATATATATATATATATATATATATATATATATATATATATATATATAAGAATTATTTTAAAAGTATTATATATTTATTATTATGTATTTGCTTCTTTTTTTTTTTATGATAATGAAAAGTTTTTATCTTTGAAAAACAAAAATGTTTGACAGTATTTTGTTGTAGGAATTTTTTAGAAGCAATTAGGTAACGTAAGCTTTGGATTTTCACTTTTTATTGTAATGATTATTTTCGGAAAAGTTAGATTCTTAAATATATGACACTTTTTCATATAAAAAATTTTACTTTAATATTAGTATAGAGAATATTTGTATCATTAAAAAATTATGAATTTAAACACCAATCATAATTTAATTAATTAAAAAATATTAAAATATTAATACCCTTAATTATAAAAAATTTATATATTTAGATAAATATTATTTACGTCGGCCTAAAAAGGAATTTGAGCCCAAAGATTGCATTGAACTTGGATTTGGAGCATACCAGAGTCTTTTTCATAATGAAACGCAATCCATGCAACAACACCCAAACGGTTTTCTTTATAATTCACATAGCAGCAATTAGGGAGCTTCTTTTACCTTTTTTCCCTTTTACAGTTATTTCTCTTCGTTTTAGTATAAATAAGCCATGAAAATCCAAAGAAATCTTCTTTACACATTTTTCAAGAAAACTGACAACTTCTTGCTCGAAAATAATTTATACCTTATTCTAAGTTGACGGTTATAGAATTAAACGCACACCTCAAGTCAAATGATGCGACGGTCTTAGAGCAAGAGTAGGTTTAAAACCATCATAAACCCGTAGAACCCTCATATTCTGGATCTCATACACATTTTATATTTACATCATATATAATTATTATTAAAACATTCATTTCTAAAATTCATGTAATCACCATTCATACATATATATGTTTATCATTAAGGAATTTCCTCTTATTTCTTACTGATTAAAAGATAGTTCCCATATCATTAAGGAACAAAGGTAGCCCAATCATAATAATTTAGACATCAAAATATTATCATCCTCAACATCTAACTACGGAACTCTAGAGTATACTCTCAATACATACAGTATCATAATACAATTCAATGAATATGTATAAATCAAAATAATTACAATGGAGACTTCTTGGAGGAATGAATCAAGAAGCTCGATCATCTAGATTAGCTCCCTCACGAGCTACACTATCACCTGAAATCCACAGAAGAGGAGCGAACCTTTAACTCAGTAAGATATGAACATGCAATATAAAAGAAATATATCAATCCAAAAGAAAGGTCAATTCAAAGAACATGGGTAAGAAAAATGTCATATGGTTATGCTTACAAGAACAGAAGTGCTCACAATCGAATAACACTATCAAATTATATGGTAGAACTGCAGAGTGCATCAGCAGCCTTGCCATCTATCACAACAGAGCACATCGGTAGTCCTTGCTACCTTATCACAAACGCATGCTTGGCCAGACATACGCCTAGAGCTCATGGTCCCCTCTAGGTGGAATACTGATAAAAACCCTATCAGTTAGGTTCCCAAAGTGCACAATGGACCAATGAATTTACTCTCATTGGAAAGAGCATTCTATCCATAGGGTCATACGGTTGCAATCTCACAAGAAACATATTGGTCACAAGACCATCAACATATAACATAAATTCAGTCAAGTTAACAAATAGGTTTCATA
>CANXYC011492804.1:0-11735 GCA_948193065.1 Aleurites moluccanus
CAAATTCCATAAATTCTGGTATCTTGAATATTAATTAAAATTAATAGTCTTAAATCTATTCTATCTATAAAAAATTCTTAATCTAAAGAGAAAATGAAGTTTGGAGAAAATTACTCCCAAAATTGAGTTCTTGAAAAAAAATCTGACTTGAAAATGATGATCCCAGCCTTGAATGCGAACTTAATGATTCAATGCATTAATTTCGAGTATTAATGCATTAAAAACAATTGGGACAGATTTGAGAAATATAGGAGAAGAAATGAGAACGAACGAAGAAAAGAGAAGAAGAAGATATCATGAAATTAGCTACTGCTTCTCCTTTTAAAATAGGCTACTGCTTCTCAGCTTCCCACTTCGCATATCCCACTTCGCATATGCCACTTCGCATATCCTACTTTGCATATCCCACTTCGGCAATCCAACTTCGCCAATGTCCATTTTGGCGAGCTGGAATCCTGCCTCACTAGCCATCTCGCCACCTTGCACTAAAATGGCTTGCGAGCGAGATAAAGAAGTCCAAATGTCCTTATTCTTTTTCCTAGTTAACTTAGACAATAGGGCTACAATTCCATGTTTACCTCTCTAGCTCGATCATCCTCTAACCATTTTGAAATCAAGGAACCACCTCGCACTACCTATTCTGCCCAGCTGGATAACCCTCCATGTTACTCCGCACCGAACCAGCTCGCAATTGAGCTATAGACACCCAAACTCCTTGATTCTTTTTATCACCTAAAATAGACACTCAGGGGTCCATCATAATCAAAATTGAAATCAAAAAGAGATCTACACAATTTATGGTGAATTTCTAAATTCACCCAGACTTTACTCTCTAAAAACTGCCCGAGTAGGTCTGATTAAATTAGCTATCTCTTGAACTACAATTATCCAATCTCATTGAAATTTCACAGCCCTTAATATAATACATGAAGGAACATTTTTCCAGCATACCAAAACTTTTGAAATTCTCCAAAACATTAATCTATCCACAACATCTCAATAATTAAAAATAAAAAATAAAAATAAAAAATTTATTAACGAGTATTACAATTACTTCATTTGAATTTTTGAATCCTTCCTCCTAATTTCCCCATGAATGGCCGAATGCCCCTATGTTTGATTTCTTTGTATTCATTTGATTTTTCTAGCTTAATTTAGCTTATTTCCCTTGATATTTAAATGAGTTTGATATTTCATTGCCTCACTTAGATTGTGTTATTGTGGAATGATGAATTAGCTTACCCAACATTGACCCAAAATAACTATTACTTGTTAAAATCATGCCTACCATATGTTTATTAAAATGCTTCAATGAACTCAACTTTTAATCCACGAAATGTTTAACCTTGAATTTATTTCCAATTGATGCATTGACACTTATGGAACATAAACCTAGCCTAACCATTTGAAATTGATTTTATTTTATGTGAAATTTTCTTATTGGTTGTTATAGCATTATTGTTAATATGCTTTATAGTTACCAAATTTATTCATTGAAAAATTGACCGATTTGATATGAATTTTCTTATAACATTAACATTGAATTTGAGCCTTATTGTATCCATAACTACTATTATATTTATTATTCAATGACATGACAAAGCTACATTCTAATGGGGTAGTGGGTTAGAACTATCGACAATGTGCACATTGATATATTATTGAGTTAAGTCCTAGCTATAATGTCTGATCAACCTTATGTTATTTCACTAGTTTAAACTACTAAGAATTTTAGCTAATAAGATTTATACGAGCACGAGGCCCTATATCTATTATGTTTTATTTTCCATTCATAATGCTTATTTTTTTATTTATGTGACCTTAATTTCATTGCTTGTTCACTTGCTATCTATTACTCTTAGTATGAGCAATTGGTGGATTATTTTGTTCTTTACCTAGCCCTACTGCATAATAATATATTTATAGCTCACTGAGTAGTAATACTCACCTCTTAGTGGTTTAACATTTTTAGGTCAAGAGTATATAGTAACGGTTCCCAAGGTATAATTCTTCTTTAGTGGAACCAATATCTTTTGTCTTTGTAAATTCCTAAACATTATGTATTTTGTTACTACTTAGTCGCTCCATAGTCTAGTTATATTATCTGTTAATGTATATATATATTAATATAACTAAATAACATACTTAATATTTTGAAATACTTGAAATATAAATATCGATGATGTTGGTGATGTAAGATGAAATATATTTATTTGGGAGGTTGATAAGTTGGTATTGAGATTGATGATATATGAATATGATGACAGGGCTTCTACAGGTGTTGGTTGTGTAGGCGGGTCCAATACCCTAGGACCGTTATGTTCCATTTTTGGGACATGACACCAAATGCCCAAATCGAGGGAAATGGATATGGAAATAATAACTCTTAAAGATTTAAAAAGAAAGCAAATAAACAATTTTAGCTTATTAATTTTGGTGTGGCATAAAACTTAATTCATGTTCTTCAATTTTCTTTGCTTCTTTGATGGATTTGTTGGTGTAATCAAGTTGGTTTGGTGTTTAATTCAACTTCTCCTTTGATTTTCCTTCATAAACCTTTGAAAACTTTCAGTGGAAATTTAGAAGTAAGGTTTGACCAAGAAATGGAGAAAGGAGGAAGAAATGAAGATGATGGAGAATAAGACAAAAATTAATTAAACTTTCCATAATTCAAATTTCCTTACCGACACTTCACGTATTCGTATTTTGGACCCATAACTTATATCTATTCACCTTTTTGCACAACTTTGATTCTAAAATAATATTTATTTTATTCCTCCAGCTTATGATTCCAATGGTAAATTTAAACATATACATTTCCAAGCTTGTTCGAAAAACGAAGCACCGAGGTGCCTTCTTAACTGTCAGGGTCGATTTTCATGATTTGTCTTATTATTCACGTATGTTGTTTCTATGATTAAATGGAGCCTTTCTGTGCTCAAAATGAGAAACATTTTGGGATGTTACACTGACCTTCAAGCCTTGCTTCACCATTACTAAGCTATATTCCAAGAACCTCATACACTTCCCCCCCCCCGAGTTTATGACCATGCAATACTATTAAAACCTAACTCTAAACCTATGAACCTCAAACCCTATAGATATCAGCATTTTCAAAAGTATAAGATAGAGAAGCAAGTCAGTGAAATGCTAAAAAATTATCTCATCCAACCCAGTCACAGTTCTTTTGCCTTACCTATGTTACTAGTTAAGTAGAAAGATGGCTCATGGCATTTTTGCTTTGACTACAAGCAACTTAATGTTATCACAATGAAGGATAATTTTCCTTTTCCTATTGTGGATGATCTTTTAGATGAGTTGTATGGTGTACAATTCTTCTCCAAAATAGACCTAAGAGCAGGGTACCACCAGATACGAATGGCACCTGCTGATATCTATAAAACAAAATTCAAAACTCATCATGGTCAATTTGAATTCAGAGAAATGCCATTTGGGCTCACCAATGCTCCAGCAACCTTTCAAGCATTAATGAACTCAATGTTTTGACAATTCTTGAAGAAGTTCATTTTCACGTTTTTTATGATATTCTAATATACAACAACACATTAGAGTTACTTTTATTTCATTTGGAGGTTTCATTCCAAGTTTTGATGGACAATCAATTGTTTGCCAAGCAATCCAAGTGCTGCTTTGCTCAAACTTAGGTGGAGTACCTTAGTCATGTGATAACA
The DNA here is from genome assembly GCA_948193065.1 of Aleurites moluccanus. Taxonomy (NCBI): domain Eukaryota; kingdom Viridiplantae; phylum Streptophyta; class Magnoliopsida; order Malpighiales; family Euphorbiaceae; genus Aleurites; species Aleurites moluccanus. The sequence goes on from CANXYC011492804.1 coordinate 3,693, forward strand.
GCTTTTGGGCATGCACAATCCTTAATAAAATTAAAGCCATTCTCACTTGGCTTTAGCTTACAACTGTGAAGGCATTGAGGGGCTTCTTAGGCTTAACTGATAATCATAAAAGGTTTATTAAGGATTATGAAGTGATTAGTAAGCCCTTAACATAGATGTTGAAGAATGAGTAATTGATATGGACATATGAAGCTATAAATGCTATCCAATAGTTGAAACACTTAATGGTTTTGCTCCAGTGCTTGCTATGATAGATTTCACTTAATCTTTAATTTTGGAAACTGATGCCTCTTCTAAAGGCATAGGAGCAGTATTAATACAGAATGGCAGGCCCATCTCTTTCATTAACAAGATTTTAAGCAAGCAGAACCAAGCTCTTTTTGTTCATGAAAAAGAGTTACTAGCTATTATTTTTGTTGTCACCAAATGGAGACACTATTTGGAACAAAACCATTTCATGATCAAAATAGACCATAAAAGTCTAAATTTTTGTTACAGCAGAGTCTCACCACTTTTGTGCAGCCAAAAAGGATTATAAAGCTTTTGGGTCTTGATTACACCATTCAATACAAAAGAGGTATTGAGAATAAAGTAGCTGATGCTTTCTCTAGGAGGTTGGTTATAGATGATGAATAGCCCTTAGGTTCCTATTGTGCTACTTCTGGTGTTGTTCCTTTATGGATTCAAGAAGTGGTTTATAGTTATGCTTTTGATTCCTTTACACAATCTCTTATTGCTCAGTTGATATTGGATCCTCAGGCCAAACACCCTTATGCTTACACACATGGTCTGTTAAAATACAAAAACAAACTTTATATTAGCTTAAACATTTCACGTAGATAGAAGCTCATCATAGCTTCTCATGACTTTGCCATTGGAGAGCATTCTGGCTTGAGAGGTACTTATGAAAAGGCTAAGCAACACTTTTATTGGCCTGCAATGAAGCAAGATATGTTGTATGGATACAATAATGTGTTGTGTGCCAATAATGCAAGTTGTTGCAGCCTTTACTTTCCTTCTCAGGCATGGTCTCACATTTCTATGGATTTTATAGAAAAATTAACAAAATCACAAGGCAAAGATACTATCTTAGTTATCATTGATAGATTAACCAAATAAGGGCATTTTGTTCCCTTATCTCATCCTTTTACAGCTGCCAACCTTTCCACTGTGTTCCTAGATACCATTTTCGAATTATATGGGCTTCCCCAAACCATTGTTTATGATAGGGACAAGCTATTCATAAGTACATTTTGGTAACAACTTTTTAAGCATTTGGGAACAACCTTGCACTTCACTTGAGCTTATCATCCTCAAAGTGATGGTCAAACTGAAAGGCTAAATAGGTGCTTAAAGACTTTTTTGAGATGTATGACATTTCAAAAGCCTACTTCTTGGGCTAAATGGTTGCCATTGGAAGAATGGTGGTATAACACCATTTTGCACAACAGCTTGAAGATGACTCCATTTTAGGCACTTTATGGTTACTGCCCACCCTATTTTTCTGCAACCATTGATCATATATCTCGTGTTGAAAGTGCTAATCAGCTACTTAAATAAAGAGAGCACATTGTCCAACTTCTCAAGGATAATTTGGCTCAAGGTTAGAACTGTATGAAGCAAAATGTAGACAAAAATAGGATTGACAGGTCCTTTGAAGTTGGTGATTTGGTGTACTTGAAGCTCTAACCATATAGACAACATAACATAACACTTAGAAGGTCACTTAGGCTTTTAGCTAAGTATTGTGGGCCATTTCAGGTGTTGGAGAGGGTTGGTCCTATAGCATATAAGCTCCACCTACCTGCTACTGCTTATATACACCTAGTTTTTCATGTTAGCCTTCTCAAAAAATATTTGTGGTGAGATAATAGTTGAACCTCTAGCCATTGTTAATAGGTGGGTCATGTGTAGAGATGGTCAGCAAGTGCATCAAGTCTTAGTTCAATTGCTTAATCTGGCAACAGAGGAGGCATCCTAGGAGGATACTTCATTTTTATAGACACAATTTCCTGGGTTATTCCTTAACGACAAAGAAAATCCTAATGAGGAGGGAATTTTTATGTCCTTTTAATAAATGAGGATTTAATCAACTAATCACTCATTAGTTACAAATGATTCGTTGATAGTTAATAATAAAGTTAGTCAACTGTGAAGTCAACAATTAATGAATGTTTGTTATAATTTATTACAATTTTGTTAACTGAGCTGTCAAAGCATAGTAACAATATATAGTTCATTGTAAATAAATAGTGATTCATTGAGTAATTTCTAAATAATAACAGAATCAATTCTCTCTCATCTCTATAATTTTCTCTCGATTCTTCTACTCTCTTATTTGCTTTCTTCTCTTCTCTTCTCTGTGTTCTTCTTATCTTCTTTGCTTCTTCCTTTGATTTGAGTGTTGATCTCCTTCAATCTTCCTTGATTACTATTGTGATTGTGTTTAGTTATAAAGAATGTCCACAACACAATTCATATAATTTAAGGTATATTGTCTTGAAATACCCTAAACTTTTCGGTTTTTTATAATCCTACTAAATCCTTTGAAAATAATTAGTATATCGTGAAATTTTAAACTTGTTCGCAATTATACCATTTGATGAAAATTGCTTCTTTAAACTTTTTCTCTTTTTTAGTAGCATATGAAATGGATTAAAAATATAAATGGTATAATATTACTTAGTATCTTATATTTAATTTAATTAACAAATTCATCCATTATTTTTAGAAACGAATTAAATTGTTCCTCACATTTATTTTTATTAACAAAATAGTATTTTGATTTTAAATAATTAAAATTTTTTGCTAAGTAAATAATAAAAAGACCAAACTACCCTTATGTATTATATGTGCTTCTAAAAACTTAATATATTATTGTCTCTTTTTTATTAAATTAAATATTGTTTTGAATTTTTCACCTATTTTTTAAAAAATAAAAATTATTTTTTAAAAATTATTTTGAAATTCATATATAATTTTTACTTAAAATATTACTTTTATATTATTTGAATATTTTTTAAAAATTTTAAAAGAAAAATTATGTTCCATTGAACTAAAAAATAAAAAAATATATATATTATCTTTATTATGTATCAAAATTAATTTTAGGTATAATTAGATAAACAAGAAAAAAATCACTTATCAATTTATTTGTTTATTTTTATTTTTTATTTTACTTATAGTAAAGGATATTTTGGAACTTTACTATTACATCTATCTTTGACTATTGAAAATTATTTTGAATAAAAATAAAGAATTATTTTGTTAATAAAAATAAATACGAGGGACCGCTTAATTTATTTTTTAAAAAGGAAGATGAATTTGTTAATTATATTAAATATGAAGAACTAAATAGCAATATAATTTTTATATTTTTAATCCATGTCATACGCCATTAGAAAAGAGAAAATATTCAATAAAGTAATTTTGATCAAAGGGTATAATTGTGATAATTTTATAAGTTTAGGATATAAAAACTTATTTTGAAAAAAAAAAAAAAGTAGAATTATAAAAAATCGAAAAACTCAGAGTATTAGGCTCATAGGCCTAAGTTAAATTATTCCTATCCATTAGTTTGAGTGTATGAATAAGAATTTTTCCAAAACTTAAAGTTCAAGATGTTAATAAATTTCTAAATAAATTACTATTTAATCCTTGAATTTTATCTTAAATAACGAATGAGTCCTTATATTTTGAGAAACTAGTGATCATGTCTTTGTATTTTTCACTCTAAATGGATTAAGTCTTTTCGTCCTATTTTCTTAGCTTTTTCTATTAGTAAATGTTGAAAGTAATATTTTGTTATATAACAACATATTTAATTATTAAAATATCCTTTATGAAATGTATAGCAGTAGCTTTACCTTATTTATACTTCCCTCACTTATTTTCCTCTCTTGCTTTCCCTCTTTTTTTTCATTTTTTTTTAATCCCTTCTTTTTATTCCCCTGGTAAATATCTATAAAAGAAAATAAAGGGGTTAATTGATTTTAGTTTGTTGAATCTTTGAAAGAACTAAGGTAAGTGTAATTATTTAGAGTTTTTTTTAATATATATTTTGATTTTTGCATTTCTATGCTAAAAATTATAACCATATTGGGTTAATAAGAAATTAAGCAAAAAAAAAAAAATGAAAACACCTAAATTAATACAAATTTTACTTGCATAGGTATGGAGTTATCATGCTTAAGTCGTATTGATAGTGCTTGGGAAGGGAAGTATCTAAATAAAATTTGTAAATATGAGAGGTGAGGTGGAATTAGGATTTCTAAGTCAATAGACAACAATAACAACTGTATTATATTGCCAAGGTGATGTTTGTGGTTCCTTTATGGGATGGTGCAAGTCTGCTAACACCTTCAGATCCATTTCAACTATATGAATAATCGAGTCTTAACCATACCTTCAAGCTACACTATCAATACTTAATGATATGATAGATGAAGTTCTAAATATGAAGGATGAGAACATAAAATTTTTTGAGAAAATTGAAGAATTATTTAACATGCTTGGATATATGAAGACCTTCATAGCAATTTTAATGATGTGTATCTTATTTTTTTCATATTTATTGTTAAGTTGTTAGGCAGGATGCTTTGAAGAGGGATTAACATTGGGACTTTTTTTTTTTGGTTAATGTTGGAACCTTTTGTTGTGGAAAGTGAATTAATTGATAGTTCTGTGTGTGGAAAAGAAAAGGTAAGATATTAGTGAAGACCTTTTTATTTTCCTTTTATAACTTCCCTTTTGGAATGTAATCCTTTCAATTGAAGTCATGCTAAGTCAGTTTATGTTTGTTTAAATTTTATCTTTCACATTAATATTGCAAGATAGTCCTTTGTTCCAATTATTGCGCCTTTGTGTAACACACTACAATCACTTCATTTAAGTACAAAAACACTCCATTTAATTATAGAAACATCATATGTGCATAGCTAAAAAAGTTGCAGAAAATCGACACCGATAGGTAAACAGGCACCTCAGTGCCATATTCAGGGAACGATCTTGGAAGTGCATAAATTTAAATGTAGCATTAGAATCATAAGCTAGAAGAATATAAGAAATATTGAGTTTGAATGTAAATGGAATAAAAAGGTGAATAGTTATAACATGAATATTTGAACTGACTTGGAGGAAAACCTAATTACCTAAAAGTTAAATAATATAAATAGCCACCATTTCTTTATTTCCCATTTTATTTCTTCTTATTCTTCTTTCCTTCCACTTTGGTTGAAACTCCTCCCTCCATCTTCTCTTAATTTACTTCAAAATTATACAAAGAAAATCAATAGAAAACATTGAACCTAAGCCTAAACAACCTAAACCACATCAAATCCATCAAGAATTTAAAGAGAAGTTTGACCTAATTTGGCTAAAGAAATTCATCACCTAGGATTTTGAAAGGTAATTTATTGATTTCTTCATCTTTTCTATTCATTTAATTAGTATATACAACAAAATAGTTGAATCAGAAAGTTTATTGCATAAATGGATTGAAATAGATGAAAATCTTAACTTAAACCTATTATATCAAAACCCTAATTCCATATTTGAGTTCTATAATTCAATTTGATGTTAGAATAAGCTTATTTACATTCATTTGAACTTAAAATAAATAAAAATTTGATGTGGAAATAAAGAAAGACAAAGATGCCATATATGCCTACTTTGAACAAATTAGGGTTTTGAAGCGATTTTGATCAAACTAACTATTCCGGTGAGTCTTATATATATTATTATGCATATTTAAAACCATATTTGGAATTGTTGAATTCATTTAGTAGAAATTCAAGAAGTGGTCAAACCATCCTATTGGAAAAACCTTTGATTTTTCTTTGAAATCAAGCCCTATTTTCCTTGTTTTTCTTTGATTTGATACTTGAATTAAGATTGCCATTGTGTTTGTTGTAATGTGGGCTTGAAATGTGAACTTTGGACTTTAATGAACTTACCTCAAAACCCTACCAAATTGATCTTAAAGTGATGCATACCAAGTATTCAGTGAAATTACCTTTACATTTTCTTAAGCCTACCAAATTGCTATCAGTTTCGCCAGTGCAGGTGACTAGCCATCTCACCATTGCAAATGTGCTCTTTTGACATTCCTTGTACTTGACCCAAATTTGAGTTTTATGGCTTTTAGCATATGCCTTAATATCCCTTACACATGATTATTGATCCATTGAGACATTGTTTGACATTTGTGAACCAATTGAGCTTTATGTTAATGAGACTAGTATATATTGAATCCTTTGATTATTTGATATCATATTTGCTTCCTATTGCCTATATATGTGTTGATATGATAGAGCTATGTTACTGATGGGGTAGTGGGTAAATATCATCGGTATTATACACAATGTACTTTTAAAACCCTTACTAGGAAGGGGTAATGATTTAGCCATAAGGTTCGACCCACCTTATGTAATTTAATTTATTTGAAATGAGATAAAAATGTATTCAAGGCCCATTATCTATTATATTTATATGTTATATGTACCATTTACTTATTAATTCTTTTTGTTCTTGAGATTGAGTCTTATTGCCTAATATTCTTCTAATAATCATGGAATTGACATTTAGTGTGCTAATTATTGAACCATTAATTGTTTACCACTTGTTTATTTGTTACCTACCTGGCCTAAGTGTATGATAATATATATTTAACTTACTGAGTATTAAATACTCACCTGTTTAGTGGTTAATCTTTTTAAAGTAAAGAGTAAAGAGGATCCTAAACTTTCTTCCTCAGTTGGGACAAGTCTATCTTTTACAATGTAATTATCCAGTTGTACTTTTCTTTTGCAAATCCTAGAAACTCAATTGTTATGTAATTAAGTGAGATGATATGTATAAAATGATGTGTAAATAATACATATAACTATTATCTAAAATGTATGGTTTATTATGGATATGAAGATGTTTATTGATTATGACAAATGGTTAGAGGAAATTGACTATAGAATTATTATAGTAGGTGATGAATATGATTTTATAGTAGGGTTTTATGAGTGTTGGTAGCATTAAGCACTTTCCACATCCTAAAACCGTCATGTTCTAAAATTAGTACGTGAAACTTTATACATGTGTCACACCTAACTCTAATGGTACGACGGACCTAGGGCAAGGGTAGGCTTAAGGCCACCATAAACCCGTAGAACTCTCATATCCTGGATCTCATACACATTTCATTTTTACATCATATATGATTATCATTAAAACATTCATTTCAAACATTTAGGTAATCACCATTCATACATATATATGTTTATCATTAAGGCATTTCCTCTTGTTCCTTACCGATCAAAAGATACTTCCCACATCACTAAGGAACAAGGGTAACCCAATCATAACCGATTAAATATCAAAATATTATCATCCTCAATATCTAACTACGGAACTCTAGAGTATACTCCCAATACATACAGTATCATAATACAATTCAATAAATATATATAAATCAAAATAATTAAAATGGAGACTTCTTGGAGGAATGAATCAAGAAGCTCGATCTTCTAGATTAGCTCCCTCACGAGCTACACTATCACCTGAACTTCACAGAAGAGGAGTGTGCCTTCAACTCAGTAAGATATGAATATGCAATATAAAAGAAATATATCAATCCAAAATAAAGGTTAATTCAAAGAACATGGGTAAGAAAAATGTCATATGGTTATGCTTACAAGAACAGAAGTGCTCATAATCGAATAGCACTATCAAATTACATGGTAGAACTGCAGAATGCATCAGTAGCCTTGCTATCTATCACAACAGAGCGCATCGGTAGTCCTTGCTACCTTATCGCAAGCGTATGCTTGGCCAGGCATACGCCTAGAGCTCATGGTCCCCTCTACATGGAATACTGATAAAAACCTTATCTGCTAGGTTCCCAAAGTGCATAATGGACCAATGAATTTACTCTCATTGGAAAGAGCATTCTATCCATAGGGTCATACGGTTGCAATCTCACAAGAAACATATTGGTCACAAGACCATCAACATATAACATAAATTCAGTCAAGTTAACAAATAGGTTTCATA
>CANXYC011493017.1:0-12581 GCA_948193065.1 Aleurites moluccanus
ATAGTATTTGCATATTAATAGTAATAGAAGTACCATGGAATTAGGGTATTCAAATATCGTCAAAATGACTAGTCTTCCTCTTTGTTTGCAATTCTGCGTTCCTTTAAATTAATAATTCTTTATGTATTGATTTGTTCAGTGGGTTAGTGGCTGAGAGGAGAGGGAGGCAGGGTAGGCCTATTCAGAGTGAGGAGTTTCATGAGTCTAGTGGGGAGGCGGAGGTAGCTTCCAATGCATCAGTTATGTTGGGATTTCAGTCAGAGTCATCCAGGTCACAGAGGCATTCAGGTTCTGGTTTTAGGGGTGAGACACCCTGGAGACAGGAGATTCAGGACTTGAGACAGGAGCTTTTACAGGTTATCAAAGATCAGTTTGCAGCATAGCCTACAGGGGTACAGCCACCACCACCACCTTCAGTACAGCCAGTAGTGACACCAGTGGTTCAGAGGGGACCAGCAGTGGTACAGGAAGACAGATCAGGTAGAGAACAGAGAAAGAGGGTCAGAGAGTTTAGGAGGGCTGGGGAGGGTGCATCTCAGTCTTTTACATTCAGACCACCTCCCAGACCAGTACATGTAGTTCCACCACCCAGTCAGAGGCAGGGCTACAGTAGGGGTGCGAGTATGAGACCTCCTATTCCAGTTTACTTCAGAGATCCAGTTAGACCTGTTCGGACATCATTTTCAGCAGTACCTATGTGTGCTCAGTGCCGGAGGAGACATTTTGGGATATGCCATTTCAGAGCAGGGACATGTCTTAAATGTGGTCAGTATGGGCATTTTTACAGAGAGTGCCCTAAACCGAAGGGTACTCAGGCTTCAGAGGCAGGATCTTCTCAGCCATCAGTGCAGATGGACAGAGGGAACACTGGTAGAGAGCGGGTAGGAGTCCTACAGTAGAGCAGGCACCAGCTGGCAGAGGACAGGGCCGAGTATTTGCAGTGACCCAGCAGCAGGCTCAGGGGTCTCATGAGACAGTTGTAGGTATGATTCTTGTTCATAGTATAGAGGCATGTGTGTTGTTTGATTCAGGTGCAACCCATTCCTTTATATCCCCTATGTTTGCTGTGAGATTGGGTTTGGGTAGAAAACCCTTATGTGTACCCTTAGAGATAGCCACCCCTATGGGAGATAAGGTGATAGTTGAGTATAAGTATGATATCAGTGATATGAGTATCTGTGGCAGACCATTATCTGCTGAGTTGATAGAGTTACCAGTGTTAGAGTTTGATATCATCCTAGGTATGGATTGGTTAAAGCATATTGAAAGCAAAGAGGCTGCCATATATGTTTTGGGGAGAAGCTATGGTTACTACAGTGTACTTGCTTAATCTTTCTCCCACCAAAGCCCTGCAAAATCTAACTCCATATGAAGCCTAGTATGAATCCAAACCTTTTGTTAAGCATTTAAAGGTTTTTGGATCTATTACATATATGTTAGATCATTCACAGTTTAGGCACAAGCTAGATACAAAATCCATCAAACGTATTTTCGTTGGATATCCCTTACAATCAAAAGCATACAAAGTGTACAATCCTGTTAATGGAAGTATAGCCATAAGCATAAATGTGTTTTTTGATGAAAATAAGTATTGGGATTGGGATGAAAAGGATAAAAAGAATAATGTTGCTTTGGAGTTAAAGGAAGATAAGCCAACAGAAGCAGGAGATGGCTCAGAAGCTACAAGTTCACCTCCCAGTAGCTTAGCTTCTACACCAAATAGCTTAGTCAGACAATCATAAAGATCTACAAGAAGTACAAGAGGATCAGAGAGTTCAGAAGCAGTCACTGACAATCCATAATCTACTCCTCCAAGAAAGTTTAGATCACTGACTGACATATATGCTAGTTATACTTTTGCTCTTTTTTCTGCAGATCCAACAAATCTTGATGATGCAAACAAAAAAGAAGAATGGAGGAGAGCTATGGAAGAAGAAATGAATGCCATTAAGAGGAACAACACATAGGAGCATGCTAATTTGCCAGAAGGAAAGCAAGCTATTGGCCTGAAATGGATTTACAAAGCCAAGTTTCATGCAGATGGGAGTAAATTGAAGTGCAAAGCAAGGCTTGTAGCAAAAGGATACAACTAGATCCTTAGAGTAGATGTGAAAGAGACATTTTCTCTAGTGGCCAGGTTTGAAACAATTAGAATTGTTCTTGCTGTTGCTGCTCATTTGAAGTGGAAATTGTATCAATTTGATGTTAAATCTGCCTTTCTCAATGGAGATTTAACTGAGGAGTTATACGTCGAGCAACCTGAAAGATTTGTTATAGCTAGCAAGGAGGACAAGGTCTACAAGTTGAGAAAGGCTCTTTATGGGCTCAAGCATGCTCCAAGAGCCTGGTATTTGAAAATTGATACATATTTCATTCAGTGTGGTTTTTGCAGAAGCATTAATGAGCCAACATTGTATGTAAAAGGTAATACAGTTAAAGATTACATTGTAGTTTGCCTTTATGTGGATGACATAATTTATATGGGATCTTGTGAGACTTTGCTCACTGAGTTTAGAAGGCAAATGTTAAGTCAGTTTGAAATGACTAATTTGGGAGAACTAAAGTAATTTATGGGGTTAGAAGTCAAGCAGGAGGTAGATGGGATCTTTGTATCACAAATAAGTTATGCCTTAGATCTACTAAAGGAAACTATGTTGTACTGTAAGAGTGCAGGGACACACATGAACATCAATAAGAGACTAAAAGAGAATGATGGCACATGTCTTGTTGATGGAAAGCAGTTCAAAAGTATTGTTGGAGGTTTAATGTATTTGACTCATACAAGGCTAGATCTCTCATTTGCAGTAGGAATGGTATCGAGGTATATGCATTGTCCCATAAAACAACATTTTGGAGCTGCAAAAAGGATCCTAAGATATGTGGCAGGAACAACAGATTATGGACTGTGGTATGCAAACAATGCAGAGTTTAATCTATCCGGTTTTTTAGATAGTGATTAGGCAGGGTGAACTGATGACAGAAGAAGCACTACTAGTCATTGTTTCTGTCTTGGATCGGCCATGATCACCTGGAGTTCAAAGAAGCAGAAATGTTTAGCATTGTCATCCTGTGAAGCGAAATACATTGCAGTAGCATCAGTAGCTGGACAAGCAATGTGGCTGAAGAAATTGCTTAAATAATTAAGAAGAACACAAGAGAAGGCAGTGGAGATCAAATGTGATAGTAGATCAGCCATAGCCTTAGCAAAGAATCCGATGCAGCATGGGAGAAGTAAAAATATTGATATTAAATATCATTATATTAGAGAGTTAGTTACTGCAGAAGAAGTTAAGTTAGTTTTCTGCAATACTGAAAGTCAAGTAGCTGACTTATTAATAAAGCCCTTATGCCTTGCAAAACATAGCTACTTCAGAAACATGATGGATATAACCAAGTTTGAATCAAAGGGGAGTGTTGATTGTGATTCTTAATTGGTCAAACTATAAAGTAGCTAAGTCAGTTAAGCCTTGTTAGTTAGAGGATTTTGTTCCCAGTTTTCAGAGAATAAGTAGCTGAATATCAGCTTGAAATTCTTTAGATTTTATAGCCGTTGTAGCTGGCTTGTTTATTTAAAGTTAGTTTCTGCAATTGTATTGATCATTCATTGATGCAATAATATCAGTCCATTTGCTCTATCTCTTTTTTATCTCTTTCTGTGTTTCATTTTCAGTAGCCATTATCTCCAACAACCAGCAAGGTTTATTAGCTTATGAATCAAGCCATAACACAAGATGGAACACTTCCAATCTTTAAATATGACTACCCCATCCGAACTAACCTATGAGAAAAACGAGAATAAGAGCCAACCCTTTAGAGAACCAATAGAAAACCAAAAAGTCCCAATCGGATTGAAATACCAAAACTGAGCATCTTATCTTCAACAGAACAGATATAGATAGGCAAAGTTAAAAAAAAATTCCAATTTTTAAGATATAAAATGTCTGCTCCTAATAAATTACCTCCAAACTGCCAATCCATGATTCAAAAAATATTAAAAGGAGAATTGATCAGAATAATTCTTTGAAAATAGTCTCCAAACAAAAGACAACTTAGACCAAATCTTAACTGCAAAATCATCGAAGTTCTAAAAATTGTATCTCCTCTCCCGTACCTCCTTCCAATATGAACACCCCAATAGAGTTATCTTAACATAAAGATAATTGACTAACCTATTTTTTTAACCCGTTTATCTATTGCATTCTGATATAGTCTTGCTCTAAGACCCTTTACATCCCTATAAACACAATAAAAAAGTAAGTGGCTGCTTGAGAAAGAAAAGATAAAATAAAAGATAAGGAAATAAAGAAGTTACTGATCTTTGTTCACGTTTTCAGAATTGGAAACACGATTTTTCCAATTAAGTCCATCCTCTCCTTCAATATTTTGGAGGAAATCAATTATTAAATCCTTGTTTCCTTCAAAGCGTAAACCACACTTGACTCTGAATTTCCAAATTTCATGGGCTGCAATTATATTTGAGTTAACTAATTTTTCATTGGAACATCAAAGCTGCTTATTTCTATTGAGAATATTATTATCAGATATAGAAACATCTGCAAATTTATCAAAGACACAGCATGGAGAACAAACACATTTATGAGATAATATAACATCAACAGATGCATTCACCTTCTTACTTTTCTTTTTTCTACGCTTTGAAGGAAGACTGGTCATTAAATTTGTGCGACGAGGGAAGACACAAATACATCTATATATTTTTTTTTTGTTCCTTTTCCCTTTCATATTAAGATTTTCATGTTTCAGTTTTCCATTAAAACCTTAAATCTGAACATTGTTAAATTAAAATACATCTAAACAAACCATAATTAATTTATCAAAATTAACCATAATTATCAAATTCTCAAAAAATATAATATATAAACTTAAATCTAAATTAATTAACTTAATTACTATATATATATATATATATATATATATATATATATATATAATGTAAATTATTTATTAATTATCATTTTGGTTCAGAATTTTCAGTTTGGTCAAATCTAATTTGGTTCAATTATTTATTAATCTTCAAATTTATATTATTTTATATTAATCGGATCAACTTGATTCAAAATAAATTAAATATTCAGAAATTTTATATTTTTATTTAATAAATAATTTAAAAATACGATTCAGGTCGGATAATCCACGAATTCATAAACATTCCTATTATTTTTTTATTAAAAAAAAAAGGTAACATCCGTGGCCCCTGAGTTGGCTGCTGCTAGCCAAATAACAACAGTCTTCAATTAATCAATTATTCAGTATATACTGATTAGTCAAATATAAAATAATTTCACATACAAATATAATTACAACTAACTCTGAGTTATTTTAGTAATTTTCCTCGACCTGTACGTATAAAATTTCCTATTTTTTTTTATGTCAAATTAAGATGTATATTTTATATTTCCAAGACTCCATTTTTCAGTTGCATTCGAGGCCACTAAGATGGCTGCTGCATTAATTATTATTCATATTTTAAAAAAAATTCAATTAATTTAGTACTATTTAAGCGTATATCTTTACTTTAGAATATCTCAATTCATTTACCCTCATATATTTTTGACTATATTTATCCAAAACTTTCCATTTTATTATGATTCATTTATATTTATTAATTAATATTTTTAGATTAATTTATATAATTCACATAAACTCTAATATCTAATATATTGTTCACTAGTATAATGGGCGTGACAAATCATAATAAATTAAATTAAATACATCAAAAAGTAAAGATAAAAACATATTAAATTAAACTAATATATCTGTTAAATCAATATATTTGTTGCACACCAATTTGATTTAATGTAGTCTAAAATATGGGCCTAATCATTTCCCAAAAAAAACTGAACCTAATGATGTTTTTGGCCATGAAATTGGCTTAGTATCACTAATCTTAGATGGTGAGTTAGCTAATTATCGATTAACGTATAAACAATCAAAGAAGAAAAAAAAAAAAAAATTGGACAGTGGATATAGCAAAACATGCAAATTTAAAAGAACACAATTCCACACTGAAAAAAAGAGATGAGTATAATGGTTTATAGTAAAATGCCACATAGATTGAATGATTTATCTATGGTAGCTCATGAGATTCAAAACCGAGATGCATCTACTGCTAGTTGAAAATTCTTTCCAAGCCTCCTTCAAAATGTATTTTTTTTTTTCCAAAAAAGAACACCATAGTAATTGCTGCTAAATATATTTCTAATTAAATTTAATTAAAAGTCTAAAATTTACAAATTTAACTAAACTCAAATATTTTTATTTGATTAAATTAAATTAATTTACTTTAATTTGTTTATCAAAAATAATTTAACTATTTAATTACTTCATTAGATTTAATAATAAAATTTTTTGTAGATAATAAATGTTTAATATATATTTATATAGTTATTTTTTTATTATATGCGTTATATTTATTTTGAATATATAGATAATAAATGTCAAATTAAATATTAATTTTTTTATAAATATATAATATTAATTTAATTATTTTCAATTTTAAATTCGGTTTAATTTTGATTCGATTTCTATTCAATTTTTAAATCCGTAATTTTCTATTTTTGCTAATTCTTAGAATGAATCAAGTATGAAAACATTATTTGAAACAAAGAAAATTTAATAAACAAAGAAAGTTCAATAATTCCAAAAAAATAAAAATAAAAATTATGTTTGTCACTGTATGGCTTCCAAGTTAAATACAATGTACTGTATATATAAATTAAGTGGGTGTTTGGATAAAAACGTAAAAAATAATATTTTGTAAAACTAGAGTTATGACAAATTTTTTTTAAACTAAAATAGTGGTAGAGTGTTTGGATACAAACGTAATTAATTTATAAAAAAAATGAGTAAATATGTTACATGAGTGTTTAGATTAAACTTCTTAAAATGAGTTTAAAATTGTATAAATTACCAATAAGGGTATTGATAGTTTGCAAATATAGGAATTATTAATAAAAGACAAATAAAATAGAAACATTTGCTTTAATCATGTGAAATCCTAATTAATTAAAGGAAAAATTATGGTTAAAAAATAATTTTAATTATTGATTCAATAGGACTTGTATAGTAGAATAATTATTGTTGATTAATTATGAATAATTATTAGTATAACTACTGTGCAGTTATACTCCTTCCTTTAAAAATAAAAATAAAATTATACTACTTATATTAAATTATTAAAATATTATCTTAAACAACAATTAATAAGAAAGTATTTAAAAAAAAATATCAATTCATACTATTTAGCAAACAACAATAAGTACTAATAGTAAGTATAAAATAACAATCATTTGTCTAAAAATTTTATGTTTTGCTTTAAATTATTAAAATTCTCAAAATCATCTATGTCATGGAAAATAAATACCATGATATTAACAAAAAAATCAAATATCAATTACATTAGAAACACTAAATCATTGATGATAAAAAATTTGATGAGCAATTTGAAGACGCCTCTCATTCATCTCATTATCACTTGTTAGAATTTAATCTTCAGGTGGATTTTCTGATTTATTACTAACTTCATTGTT
Organism: Aleurites moluccanus; assembly: GCA_948193065.1. Classification (NCBI taxonomy): domain Eukaryota; kingdom Viridiplantae; phylum Streptophyta; class Magnoliopsida; order Malpighiales; family Euphorbiaceae; genus Aleurites; species Aleurites moluccanus. The sequence goes on from CANXYC011493017.1 coordinate 7,551, forward strand.
CGGTTGATAGGACTCTAATTCTGCGACACTGAAAGCATCATCTTTGCCCTTCATCCGAATATAGTTGTGAATTGCCATAGAAGCAATGATGATTTGAACTTGTGTTTTCAATGTAAAATTCGGATGAAAGTCTTTTAATATAAAAAATCTTGACTTCCACACGGCAAATGTTCTTTATATGACGTTTCACAATGAAGAGTATAGATAATTGAATTTTTCTTTTAAATTCATAGGATTTTTAGAGGAGGAACCTGACCACCTTCAAAATTTTGGAAGATGATATCGTATGTCCTCTCCTTTAAATGGTGCAAGATATCCAGTCCTATTTGGGTATCCCGCATCAACTAAATAATATTTTTCTACGAGGTAAAATATATATATATATATATATATATTGTGGATAAAATAAATATAAGCTTATTGAAAAATAAAAAAAAATACAAAATTCAAACTAATCTTTACCTCCACGAGGGTGAGGAAATTCATATTGTCTATCTTCGATGGCATTATAAAAGATACGTGTGTCATATGCAGATCCCTCCCAACTTGCCAACACAAATGTGAATCGCATATCAAAATCACAGGCTGCCATCTCATTTTGTGTGGCATAACCCTTTCTACCAATGAACTTAACAGTTTCATGCACAGGGAGCGTAGCCTTGATATGTGTACCATCAATTGCGCCAATACAATCCTGTGATGAATAGAACCACAATTTTTTACTTGGAAGTAATTGAAAGTATAAATAATAAAAAAAAATTATAATTTTTTACTTGGAAGTAAGGAAAAAATCGAATTCTTCGAGATAATTCGATGTCGGTCTGATAATAACTTTTGACATCAATAACACTGCATTTAGGACTCGATCAAAGTGGCGATGTACAGTCTCTCCAGAATGTTGAAAAGTTTCTTTTATGATCCTATTGCCAACTCCATGTGCTAAGGTCATTAAAAACATGGCAACAGATTCTTCAATTGAGACTCTATGTGTTCGCTCTAATCCAAAATGGGTAGTAAGATCCTCACACAACATTACAAAGACATGTTTATGCAATCTCAAATTTTGGTAACATCTGTTACCATTTCCATTCAAGATTTCATTTATAAAAATGGCTCCGATACGCTTTGAGGTTATACAAGGAGTCTTAAGAAAGAACCTGTCATATTGCAGAGTCATACCATACATACCTAATTTAAGAAGTAGATCATCTGCAATATTAACTTATGCAGCTTCATCTTCTTCATTATTTTCTTCATCACATGGAAGAGCATACATTTCACGTAATATAGAAAACCAATCATCTATAAAATGAAATTAAAGATCAATATGTTAATACATAAATACTAAACATTTGACATAGAATACATTAAACAATGAGCACATAAAGTTCAAATTAGGCAAAATTAATTGTCCATAACTAACTAAATTGTTCACACTTACAAGGAAGTCATCAAAGCACAAACTCAAACAAAGACAAGGTTCAACTATTGAAAAACAAAGACCAAAATCAAAACATAATTAAATAGAATTTACAAATTGTAGCAAAATTCAACACATTTTATGTATTGAATCAACGAAACATTTGGGACATTGCACGAGCCTCATACTCAACCATCCATTTTAGCCATTGAAACTTCAACTCATGAGATGGTTGCACCATAAAAGCCTCTTGAGCTTCCTTTTTCATCATCAAGTGAGAGGAAGCCATCCATAACTCACTTCCAATCTCCATTTCAGGTAGACTGGCCATCATAGCATGATAATCTTTTATACTTGGAGATGTTCGAGAAGTGCAAGAAGAGTATGAAGTTGATGTGCTCCTATTAGAAATTGCACTAAGGACTGCATCCAGTTGCTCTTTAAATGAAGTAGCATTTGACTTAGGCTTTTCAGTTTTTTGTCTCTTTATTGATGCAGTTGGTTGAGGAAATTGTATTTCAGAGCCGCTCATATGCACCACGTCTGTTGCTTCATTTTCATCATCGATTCTTGTAACTCTAATCACATCTTCGTCACTATATGCAGTTTTCTCAATTGGATCCTCTTGATTTTTATCAAAAGAGGGTTGTATTGACGCAAGTGAAAAAGCATTGTCCCCTTTGGCAACCACATCTCGATATAGTGGATCATAATAATATCTGTATTTCTAAAGATTTTTGTTCCGAAACTTCCCATATTCTACTTTTTCCTAAACATCAAGATAAAGACAATGTCATTATTTTAGAATTAACGAGTATAAAATATAAATTTTGCATGAAAAATATTAACACAATTACCTTAATCTTATTTTCCCACCACTCATCAGAAGCTTGAATTTGACCTGAAGATTCATCATATCCTATCCCTGTTTCTTTGCCCATTAAATTATTCCATATCATCCAATCTTTCTTGCATGCATCCCAATGATTTTTTAGTTGCTCTCTCGTATAATTCTTCCCACTCTTTTCATTAAACTTCTCAAGAATCCACTTCCAACCAGTCTTGATAAAATGGGTATTTGGTCTATAATTTTCTTTAATGGATGGTAAACAAATATCAAAAAACATTAAACTAAGATGTTCCGGCCATCTTGTTTTTTATTTACCCTTAACCATAGAATTATTTTCCTCATTCATAGTTCTTACCGCCATGTTTGTCATAATCCAAAACCTATATACTTGTTATTTTAGTCTATATCATATTTCAAATAGTTGATAACATCAAACATATATATCAAAATATCAATGAATATGAATAATCAAAACATTTCAATATATCAAAGAATGATCAAATAAATGATTACCCAAACTGAAAATTTCACTGAAATAGTTATTATATTTATACCCAACTAGCTCAACACATAAAACAATAATCCTATAATTCATAGCAAAAAACTCCAGCAACCTGGATCCATAAGTCAAACACAAACATTTGAAATAATTTTTTTTATTAACTATATTAACATCCACTTCCCTTAAATTAATGTTTGTTAAATTCAATTTAAAGACACATTTTTTTTTAATTAACATACTCCAACAACCTATCTTAGCAAGCCGAACCAATTCTCATTATTTACCTGGAATGGGTAATTATGCTCTCTCATATGCTTACGAGGATATTCCAATATTCATGAGAATGCTTGGTTGTATATTCTATTTCACTAACTTTAAGCTTTTTTTTTATATATATAATTATCTTTCTTGTATATTTGTTTATTTGTATGTACATTGTCTGCTTGTGAGTGATTACTGAGAGGATATGGAGAGTTTCCATAGGTGCATAGGAGCTTCAGCATATCAGTTAATAAATGAGGGAAAAATTAGTTATTTTTTCCAAAATAAAAGTTTTTGCTATGCATATCAATATTTGACACATGTGGTCTAATTGAAAAATGCTGGGATTTCAAGCAGTCTCTCCGATGGAATTGATTTTATGAATTAAGGGAAAAAATAATTATGATTCTTTTTCTAATTGTTTTTGAAAATTTTCCTGTTAAATATGGCTTTTAGAAACTTATTTTTGCATAATCCAATTATCATAAAAAAATTTGATTGATTCCCATGTCTTTTTAACATATTATGGTCTCCCAAAATAGAAATAATATATAAATCAATCCATTCAATAGCCACAATTTCCATTCAATTTTTTTTGAATGAAAAAAAAAATTAAAAAAAAAAATACAATAGAAATAAAATACCTAAAATTTTTCAGTCCTCCACAGCTCTAGAGGTAGAAAAATAACGTAGAAGCTAAAGAGAATGTTATAAAAATATTAGGGTTAATGAAGTTGTCATTTTTAAAATTTTAAAGGATTAAGCTTGTTCTAAAAATATAATTTTAGCGTCGAGTGTTTTGTTTACAACTTTTAAAATTTGCGTTAAATATTAAAAATAATCTAGTTTCATTTTTTTAACCCAAACACTTTAAAAATCACAAAACTCCTAATTTTAACATTAACTTTCTCTTAAAATACAAATTATAACGTTTAGCTTCTTATTCAAACACTCACTTAAACTAGACATATTAACTTATTTTGAAACGCGTTTTTAAAATTATATTTTTCAAAATTAAATTTTCACCCAAACACCCTTTTAATCTCGTGAAAATCCAGAATTATAACTTGGTATTTGTATTATCTTGTGAAACACTAGAGAACCCTAATCAAGGAATTGCTCAGTACACGTGCTTTCTGAAGTACATTCCCTAACCTCAGGCATATATTCGGAGAGATTATTATTACACAGATCAATGAACATGGTAGTTCAATGATGTTCGAGACCAACATTCAAAGGAAAAATATCAAATATGCTATGCACCATACTACATCCTTAAAATATGCAATTAAATAGTGAAATCAGATCCTGTTCTCATAATGCAGTGTCAAGCAAAGAATAGAATTATGAAACAAAGTAATAAAACTTCAGCAAATCACAAAAATAACTTGTTGGAATACATTCCAATCGCAAATGTACTAGTAAGATTGCCACTAATGTAGCATCAGAGGAAAAAAAAAAATTGCTGCACTAATGGCATCACAATAAAATATGAAGTTTCAAATTGAAGATAAATCCCTAACTAGCTAACTTAGTAAAAATGTAAACTAATGCAAACATAGGAACAATAATTGCTTTTAGTTGCTATAAAATCAGGCAGCTTAGTCAACTTCCTCAATCTTAGGACCAGCACCACTGCCACCAGCTGGAGGAACATCATCATCCATGCCACCACCCATGTCAGCACCAGCACCTTGGTACATCTTGGCAATGATTGGATTGCAGATGCTCTCAAGCTCTTTCATCTTGTCTTCAAACTCATCAGCCTCTGCAAGCTGGTTGCTGTCCAGCCACTGAATGGCCTGATCAATAGCATCTTCGATCTTTTTCTTGTCAGCTGCATCCAACTTAGAACTTATCTTCTCATCCTTGACAGTGTTCCTCATATTGTAGGCATAGTTCTCTAAAGCATTCTTTGCCTCTACCTTCTTCTTGTGCTCCTCATCTTCAGACTTGTATTTTTCAGCCTCCTGAACCATCTTTTCAATTTCTTCCTTG
>CANXYC011493381.1:0-13548 GCA_948193065.1 Aleurites moluccanus
GAAACATACCCAGGTAACAAGACTCTGTTGTCCCTTGGGCATTGTATGGTCTACTGGTTTTCTTCCTGTCAAGAGCTCTAAAAGAACCACTCCGAAACTATATACATCACTTTTCTGTGTGATTTGTCCTGTCATTGCATACCTATAAAGAAAAAGAGAAGTCGCAAGAGTAAAACCAGCAGCTTTGCTCATTCAGTAATTTAATGTTGAAGGAAAGAGGCAAAAGGCTTACTCTGGAGCGTGGTAACCAAATGTTCCTAAGACTCTAGTTGAATGCAGCCGAGCTGCAGTATCAGAAGAGGCACTTGACAAGTTAAAATCTGCGATTTTAGATGTGAAATCATCAAAAAGAAGGACATTGCTCGATCTAACATCACGATGAACTATAGGAGGTTGACATTTTTCATGCAGATACTCGACGCCTTTGGCTGCACCGAAGGCAATTTTAACTCTTTGATTCCAGCTAAGTGCTGGACCTGGTTCAGCCCCTTGTACACCTTTCCTTCCTGCATAATATAATAAACCATATATCAATCAAATTCCAAACAAAATGCATGAAAAAAAAATTAACACAAGAATCCATTTGGCTAGTATATTTGAATATGTCAAAAATTCAACATAATGATGGTAAAATCCAAATACTCAGTCATTTCAGATGACTACATATCTAAATTGATCGCGATATCACAAGATATACCATGTAATACATCATGTAAAGAACCCATGGTCGCAAACTGATAAACCAAGATTCGATTGCTCGACTCCAAACAATATCCCATCAACTCCACAAAATGATCATGTTTGAGCCTTGAAACTACTGATAACTGCAGATAACAAAAACAATGAGAAAAAAAGGGTAAAATTTAAAGCAAAAACAGGTTGGATTTAGCAAAAGAAGGAATGGCCTTAATTATGTAATTTTAACCTGTGCTGCAAAATCAGAATCTGGTTCCAGTGAAGTGCTGGTGTCTAGCTTCTTTATTGCAGCCTCCACATCACCATTTAACTTGGCATAGAAAACTCGGCCGTAAGAACCTTCTCCAATCAAAGCCTTGGAACCAAAATTAACGGTCAATCTGTTTAACTCATCCAATGGTAAAGCTGGAATTTCAATTGGTAAGACCTTTTGTGGAGTTCCACTTTTGGCAGTATTGGCATTCTTTGGTTCTCCTCTCTCATTGCCTATAAATACCCAAAAATTAAATTTAGGGGTCAATCTTCAGAGCTCTGAGTTCTCAAGATCGAACCTCTCCTATCATAGCCATAAAAAATTCAGGCTGTAATACATCAAAACATTAATTCCAACTTTGAAGATAAATTACTTCAATAATCTAATCATCTTTCCATGATTTTGGAAAAGAATCATTCCAATTTCTGAATTAAATACAAAAATGCACAATCCATATTAGTCCTTAAAAAAATTATTTATGTTGGGCTAACACAATATGTCATTATGTCATGGTAACAAGACAATTATTATCATTATTGGGCTAAAAGCATTTATTAACGCCTGTTTCTTAATAATATAGTAGGTTATGATTTCCAATCCTTTTTTCATTTGAAATTTTTCAATGTATAAAATAAAAAATTATGACATACAAACATAGAAATTAAGAACATCATCCATTAAAAAATATAATAATTACCGCCATATGGATTGCCTCCTTTAGGCGGGGCTGTATATTGATTAGAAGGTGGGCCGTCGAGTTCCTCCTCTGCACCTCCACAACACAACATATCAGATCTTCAATTAATACTACAATTTCGAGCAATGTCCTGCAAATTTTGCAAACCAAGTTGTAATTTTTTCGTTATTCATTCACAAAAGAAAGAACAGAGTTGATCTGGCAGAATTTTGAAAAAAAAATCAAAGATTATGAATATGTACCTAAAGGATTGAGATTTCACAAACCCAATAGAGGAAATGACAGAAAGATTGAATTGGAAGATAGAGAGGGACTGATTAGACGGAGAAAAATGTGGGAAAAGGAAAAAAAAAATCTAGAAAAAAAAACTGAGGATATTTGGAAAAAACAGAGGAAGAAAAAGAAGATGGGTTGTTTTTAGTTTTCTTCTTCACTGTGTTCTCTAACTCCCTGTATTGATTCTTTGTTTTAGAACAACAGAACAGAGGCAGAGGAGGCCCCTGTTCCTTTGTTGTAGCGGGAAATTCGGTGTATAAGAGTTTAACCGCTAAAACTTTTAGCCTATTTCTACGTGCTTTCACGTTTGCTTTGCTATCCCCTGTATCTCACACTTCTCATTCTCTTTGGTTTAACAAAGGGGAAATACTTACCTATATTAATGGGATTTAGCTCCTACATTTAATATTAATTAAGTGATAAAATATTTTAATTAATATAAAAAAATTTTTATCAATAAAGATTTTTTATTTTATATATATATATTTTTTTATTGAATGAATGTTTACATCCAATATAGCAAATACTTTTCCAAAACAAAGTGCTTTGCTGAAATTCTGTTTAACTGATGTGGTAGGCACCTTAGATAGACAGGTGTAACGGCCTACCTTTCCTTTTTTTTTTTTTTTTAATTTTCAAAATATATAGAATGGTAAATTATTTATACTTTTTTTAAAAATATTGTATCCATCATATCCTCAACCTCAGATTATAATTCTATAGAAACAGAAGAAATTGTTCTTCAAATATATGAATTAAAAATATTTTTAATGAGTCATAATGAAATATAATATAATATAATCAAATGTATTTATAATTTATTATTAAAAATGTATTTAATTACATTACGTAAAGGGCTAAAAACATATTTAATTATATTATATTAAATTCCATTAAGACTTATCAAACATATCAAGCATAACATTAAGTGTAAATGATAAATATATTAACATAGAAGAGATGGACAAGAAGCAAAAAGAGTGGATTTTTATTTATTCTCATTTCAATCAGGGCATATGGTACATAAAAACATAAACAGAACAGAAAATGGTAGGTTCAATAATATGGTTAGAGTGTGAACAGCACAAGCATTTTGCTGCATAACACTAAGTTTCCAATTCCTACATGCTTAACAGGAATCTGCTCCTTGGAGTAATGAGACGACAATAGATTCTTGAAGACCTCAAATCATGAACACCATATAAAGACAATAGAACAATCAACATAGCCGAAACTTCGTCATTCGCTGCCTTGAGAAACACTGACCCCTCATAAATTTTGCATACTCTGTACAATAGACTGAACATCATCTTTCCATATCTCATTCTTCTTTCCATACGCGGCCTGTAACCCTTAGCTTCAATTCTTGTCTATCGCCGCCAGAAAAATAGAGGGCCAAACTCCTCTGAATGATGAGCCCATCCTGGCTATCACGAACTTTCCTGTGACTGTCACGGATACTCCTGGGAATTCCCTGCCATATTAACTTGCGGCCATTCCCACCAACTTCTAAGCTGTAGCTAAATTTCTTTGCTTCATTATCATCACCCATAAAACGCAAAAACGCCATATACACTGGTGCCATACCCAGCTGGAAAGCTTCAAAATGCAAGCAGAACTGCCTTCCGAAACAGTTGAAGACCTTCACAAGATCACAAGTTCAAGAAGTCATTGAAGTTTTGGGTATAAAGGTAATTAAAATTGCTCAGAAAAAAATATTTGGTTGAGTAGATTCTAAAATCAGATTTGAAGGGCAGTAAAAAGCTTATAATTCCACTTAAAGCTAATCATACAACCATTCAAAACAGTGGTATCAATGCAATTTTTACAACAGCCATGTGAAAGAATCCACAGAATCAATTATAACAATATGAACTAAAGCACAGGAACCATCTGAGGAATTAACTGTTCCCAAAAATGTACTGAAGTCTAGGTCAAATTGTTTTTCTATTACCGTCAGTGTGATATTCAGTAAACCAAATTGAAACCACTTCTAACCAAAAGCCTAAAAGGAAATACCCAGAAAAAAGAAAGAAAAGTAATTAGCATGACCATATCTAGCAATTAAAAATAACTTTAGCATCTAGAAAGGTATATATTTGTTTCTACATATATACTGCAAAATCACATCCTTCAACACACCCAAAAATGGTTAAAAAATCCAACTTCATCAGTTTCTCACGTATCATGTCACAGGAAGACTTACAGTTAACATCCATGTCGCATTTTCAACTTCATGAGGATTTGATTTGACATAACGGTGATTGAAGGTACACCCATCATGCATGTCAACCTTGTGATCACCCTTGAGATGTGTAACAAGGGTTGGGATGTCACCTGTGACAGAGCACTCAGACCCAGCATATGGACAAGTGTAAGGGCGGAATCGACAGTGTTGCTCATGCTTGAGCTTGCTGTAGTATGGGAAGATATCATGACATCCCAAATCCTGGTACTCGCAGGGCAGTTCTAGCGATTCTGCAACTTTCTCCAGAGCCAAGCACCTTATATTTCCAAGTTCATAGCGACAAGTAGGGCAACAGTTATGCACTCTAATCTTGCAGTTCGAACATAAAGTGTGTCCATTTGGGCACTATAATATACAAGTCCAACAGAAAAGAAGAGAGTTAAGACACTGGACCACTGTATTCAGCAATTTTAAAAGGATATCAAAAAATAAATGAAAATAAAAAGAAGAGTTTAGTTTGTAGATTAAAAATGTTAAACTGAACCATTTATTTGATTAACCAAAGCAAGCAGTTAGAAGTTGTATGGTCAAGTAATCAAGAGTCGTACTATACTAATGATTCCTAAATGACTTCAACAGTACAGTGAAACAGATACCAGTTGAGCCCCATTCAGTAGTATATAACGGGTATTAAAAATATGAAGCTTTATTTCCTTTGTAAATTCAAAAATCCTTCTTATGCATTTTCCAAACTTTCATATGCATTGCAAAACACTCTCTGAAAGCAGCTCTCCACCACAGCAGTCCATTCTTCAAAGGCATCTATCGCCTGTCACTATTCTTCTACATGGCCCACAGTCTTGCCTCCATCACAAAATGGTAAACTCCCGTCTTGCAAGAAACCCATGTTAAGAAGTCTACAATTAGAAAACAAGTCTGCCATGTATTTGCAACAGGAGGTCACATAATTAAGAGAATATATGGCTCCTTTAGATATATTCTTCCAGACTGCAAAATATATGAGGTAATATCTACTCTAGCATTTTCATAGACCAGATAATGAATATAATTAACCCTGGAGAAGGTAGATGCCTATAAGCTTCATTTCCTTCCAGCATTACTCCACTGTCTCCACATCCATGAAAACAAGCAAACAACAAAAGCTTACTGTTGTGGACTACAGAAACGTATCAGGCACTAGACAAACTTCATATAACCTCTGAATTAGTTGAGGCATCATAAGCAGTTCATAAATATGCCAACTTCTTTAGTTCTAAATAAATTTCCTTTTGATAACTTCTGGGAAGAGGAGAAAAGGAGAGGGTCCAAATGCTGTTATGAGCATCACATTTATAATAGGGCCATTTTTCAATTCTAAGGAAGAGGGTGAGAATGAATTCATACCAAAATGCAGAAATTAAGACCAGACCTGGTGAATTGGAGGATACATTAAATTTGAGCAGACAGCGCACTCAAGGAGCTCATGCACACCATTATTGGAATAAACTGCACGCTTTCCACCTAAAGTGGCAGTATTTTTTGCTGTCGTACTATTATTCTCTGCCTTTGCTGTTCCAATGTCATAGTCTGGAATTTTGGGTTGAGATTCAAGAATCTCTTTACAAGCACTGCCTCCAGGAGCCATTGTTATCCCAAATTAGGCGGTATTTCTAGTTTGATGACAAAATTCAACACTCTTGTATTTTCAAAAGATTCAACACTCCATTGACCTGCGAACATGACAGACGCTTCAGTTTTTTTAAGAAATGACACTTTACAAGCAATTAAGCACAACATAATGAAAGCAAATCCTATTTTCTGGTCTGGACTAACTTCCATTATTACAAATTTACAACTATGATTACTTTAATTCAAAAAATATGTTATTTGTTTATATTAAAACATACTAAAAGTTGAAGGAGTTTGGGTAGATTATTGGCATTGAGGCAGCCTATATTTATCTGCGATACTGGTGTGCATGACTACTGGACTTGAACTATACTCTTATGTATCTGGCCAAGTATTGACAAATTCCCAAGGAGTTGCTGAACAGACTCAAAGTTACCACAATATTTACAACAATAGTCAACAGTGGCAGCAAGGAACCATTTAGTTGGAATTTTTTTTATAAAAGATTTCTGCCTTTCGGAAGAAACATCAAAACCTAATAGATTAGTTGACGAATTCAAATACTAAATAGCCTCCCAGAGAACAACACGGACCATTTAAAAAAAAGGGAAAATTAAAAGACAACATTTATTATTTAAATAGATTCATAAAAATATATATAAAAATAAATAGATTCATAAATAATTTTTAAGTTCTCATAAAAATGATTCATTTCAAATTTTACTATTCTAAATAAAATATAAACCTCAAAAATGCTAAGAAACACCATTTCAATCCGCACCCACTAAAGAAAAAAAAATCAAAATATGAGACAAGAATACCAAATGAGAACAAAAACCCATTTCAAAATCTCAACTGGAAACCATTTTTAACACAAAAATCAAGTCTAGATTGTGTCAAAAACTACCTTTAACATTTATAATGTCCAACAAAGCAACCATAAAATGAGACAAGAACAGTAAAAGCAAACAAACCCCATTTCATTATTTAATCCAAATTCTCTATACTCAAGCATATCTCATTCTAGATTTCACCCTCTTCCCAATTAACCCAATCGCCAAAAGCAATCCAATCAAACATAAACAACATTAAAATGGAAACAAAACCCATGTTCAAATTTTCCAAGAATAAAACTAATTAAGAGACAGAACACGAAAATAAAGATACCAGTTCGAGATTTCCCACGATGTTATGTCTTCGCTTACAATCAATTAACACAATCAAATACAAAAACAACAAAGAATTAAAAATCTTAAACAATCAAAGAACAACAGAAAAAGAGACAAACTTTATTCAAAAAAATTAAATAAAAAAACAAGAGCTCCGCATTACCCGGAAATGGAAAATGAAAATCGAGGGAAAAAAAAAAGGTGTCTTGTTTGCTTCGGTAAAGGCCGTGAACGGTCTTGGTTTGCTGTCTGCAAGCCTGCTTCACAATCCGGCATTGGGTGGGTTTTTTGTTACCATTTTTTATTTATTTATGGGTCTGTTTTTGTTTTTTCTGCGCGTTTTGGAAATAATGAAAGATAAAATATATATTTCTGTGTTTTTTTATTAAAATATAAAATAATAAATAAATAAATAAAATCGAATTATGGGTTTTGTCTGTTCCCATAGTGGACCAAAGCCTATGCCCGCACGCAACGTTTTGAATTTTGATGATCGTTGGTTGACGTTAACTTTCCACGAGAGAAACATAGTGATAAGGTGTTAAAATAGTTTGATGTTAAAATAGTTTTATAAAATTGAAATGTTATAAATATTTTAAAAATAATTAAATTATTAATAAATGAGTAAAAAATATAATTAATTAAATTAATAATTAATTTGGATTAGGATATGTATATATAATTAATTAAATTTATATTTGGTGAAGTTATATGTATGAATAATAATTTTTACAATTTGATAATTAAATAATATTTTTTAAGAATTTTTGAAAATTAAATTTATATTTAAATAATTTATGTTAAATTGAAAAAGAATTATTTTTTAAGTTTTAACATATCAAAATAAAATATATTTTACAAGAATTTTATTAACTATTTATTTATAATTTTTGAATTAAAATAAATATTTTATAAATTTTTAAAAATTTAAATATATTTATAAAAATAAAATAAAAAGAAAACGGTATTGAAGGTGATAATAGAGGAGAGATGTTCTATCTATTTTTTGAGGTTTCAAAATCATATTTGCTTTTCGAAAAGAAAAAGTTTCAATATGATATTTTCGCTATAATTTATAAATATATTTATATATTTTCTCATTTTGGATAAATTAAAAGGGTTTTGTTTCTAACCTTTCTATTGATCAAAATTTTTAAGCGTGTATCAGATTGTAATAGATTTTTTATTTTATTTTTGTGAATAATTTTTTATTATATTGAAAAGATAAATTTAATATGAAATATAAAAACTTAGGATGATATACCAACTAACTTAGAGAAAAAAAGAAACATAAGAGGATATATTTTTAAAGTTATGAAATGATTCACTTAAAAAATTATGAAATAATTTAAATTAGTTAAGTTATTGATGTTAAAAAATAATATGAAAATTTATTATTCAATGTATAATCTCATCTCATATATTTAATTAATAAAAAAATCATTTATTTATTGTTATATTCACATGGTATTATTATATGACTATAAAATGTTTCCCAACTATAGTTGACTTTGAATATTTTTTTTGACTTAGTCCTATTAACTCCACAAATAAAATAAAGAAACTAATCCTGATATAATAATAATTGACTGAGTTATCATAAAAGAATTGGAAATTTTTTTTGGATTGCATACATAACTGGTAGATAATGATCCAATGCAATTGCAGCAAACCTTAATTATGGTTGAAACACCTTTCAATTACTAAAAAAAACCTTTAATTAATTGCATCAGAGTGGGTAAACAACATTAGTTTAGACATGCTAAAATGCAGTTCCAATATTATGTGTTGTATTTCATATATTATATTTTTTTATATGTCTTTCATTAGCTATAAAAAAATATTAATTATTAAATATTTTAAAAAAAATAATATGGTATATTAATTCAAATTTTTTATTGTATTTTCTATTTCATATATTTTTTTAAATATCATATTATTTTTTTCATATTATTTTAAAAATTAATATTTTTTTTAAAATAAATATAATATAAAAAAATGAGATACATAATAAGATAAAGGATTTATAATTCAAATAATACTTAATTAACCCATTTTGTTATATTTTATAATAATAATAATAATAATAATAAAAAATAAAAATATTAATGATCTTATATATCTTTTATTTTTTTTATCAACATGTTAATAATATAGAAGAAGAAATTAATCATGCGTCTATTATTTAGAAAAATATATAATTACTGTTAGACTATGTATCGATTTATATTTTTTTAAAATTTTATAAAATATAATTTATATATTTTCATATTAATTGTAATTATATATAATTGTTATCAAGTATATATGTATGATTAATGATATAGCAATCAATTAAAAATTATTTATCCTATTATTCAATTTTATATATACACTTTTGTGCTTATCCGAATTCAATCACATGATAATAATAATAATAATAATAAATGATTGATGTGGTTTAGCACCAAACAGTACAAGTTGGGAATTAGCAAAGAAAATAATAATGTTGCTGGCCAGCAGGTTGAGAGCTGTTGCGTAAAAAATATGATAATTTCTATTGTATTGATTTTTTAAAATTTAAAAAATTTTTATAAATTTTTTAAAAAATTATAATAGTTATTATAATAAATCTAATAATATATTTTTTACATAAAATTAAAATCAAATAGATTTAAAAATATATGTTAGAAGTATGTTAAATTTAAATCGCTAGATTTTAACAGTTTAAATTTAATATATTTATATTATATTTTTTAAATCTATTTGATTTTTATTTTACATAAAAAATATATTATTGAATTTGTTATATTAAATATTATAATATTATAATTTTTAAAAATTTTTACAAAAATTTTTAAACTAAAAAAAAAATCAATACAATAAAATTATTGTGTTTTAAGCGTAACAATCTCCTCAACCGGACCCGCAGCAATATATAGACTAATATTGTCAACGAGGACATCACATTCAACACCTAAAACAAATAAAAGAAATTCACACATCTTTATCATCTCATCAAATTAGAATAATTGAATTCATTACAATAATTTTACTTGTAGAGATATATATATATATATATATATATATATATATATTAAATTTTAAATTATAAAATACATCTAATAATTAGTTTTTTCAATAAATTTTTCTTCATAGATTAATCTACATAATATTCGTTATGTATATTTTATTATATATATGATGAATAGAAATATACTTATCAACATGTTAATATATATGATGAAAAGAAAAATAAATGACAAAATAATATCTAGTAAGTTATCATTTTTTTTTTTTTATATTTCACTATACAACATATTTTGTGAACACTGATATGATAATATTCTTAAAAGGGGTTGTCATGATCCGATCCCATTGGACAAGTGACCGACATTAGGGAACGAAAAAGCATAAGACTTTCGGAATCCGTGGTGAGCCTGACTTACCACCGAACTACAAAAACTATAATATGATAGTTTTAACTGTCACAAATAAGGACTATTAGTCCACCTGTCACACAGAAACTCAATAATTTCACTTCATTTACTAGCCACTTAGGGCTGTCATCATGCACTTAAAATCAATTTAAGTTTCTGCTTAAAAGAACAACCAATAAAAATACGATCATAACTCTGACATTGAAAATAACAATGCGGAGTTCTAAAAATTTTAATACAATGAACATAAAATAATTACATAATAAAATAAAATAATTCAACTGTCTGAGAAATGGAAGGCAAGAATACTCAATTTAAAAACTTAATTTCTGTAAGCTCAACCCGAAACCTGGAAAAATATTTGAACATGAATGAGCGTTCGACTCAATGAACTGATATAAAATAATTTAACATGCAGGTCATTTATTAAATCTACATGAAATGTCACATCACATATAATCACCTATAAACATACATAACATACATGATGGAAAATGTCCGTGGAATCCAACCTTATCTATGTTTTTGTTTATCGTAAATGGGGAGCTGACCCCCTCCCTTGGCTCTCTTAAATTCCAACTATGGAGTCACGGTGAGATCAACTCAAACCAGGCATCCCTATACTGTCTTATCCATGTCCAGGGGTCACGGTGAGATCAACTCGAATTAGGCAATCCCTATAATAACATCATCATAAATCATGTTGTGTCATGTTACATCATTGATATTTTATGTGTTAATGGTGGATTTCACATCACCCTATTTTTCATCGTCAACATATACATATAATATCATTTATCATCATCATAAACATCATATAATATAACATAAACATACATCATGCTCCTAATCTAATGTAATAATGATAGTTATATACATATATTTCATTCATCAATACTTGCATGCAGAGTTAAATTAAATATATCAACTCACAATTTGACGACTAATAACCAGCTAGCTCTGTTCAGAGCGCCTTAAATATGACGGTTAGGAAATTCATGAAATATCTTGACCGAAAATATATACAAATGACATTAGAATATAAAATATACATATTAACTTCAATAAAATTACAAGTTGACTCCTAAGAGTTTATTGGAATTTCGGCAGGACCTCCCCTAAATTAGAACATCACCCGCTAAGACAAAAGAATAAACACTTCAAAATAGCTCACAAAACAAACAATATTAACTCTATAATCCCTTCTGGGTTCTCAACTCATCATCACCACTATATCAATTCATCCAATAAAAAATATAAAATAATATTAAAAATTTTTATAATCATAAATTTTCTTTTAATGATTCATTTTTCTTAAATTCTTTTTAAATTCGATATGCACTAATTAAATTATGCCTTATATTAAATATAGCTTATTAATAGTTGACCATATAATTAAAAGTATTAATTGATATAAAAATAATATTTATTATTTTTCTTTTAAATCTTAATAAGATTATAGAAAATACATTCTACTAGTAATATATTTTTAATTCATTTTAAACATTATATATATACTAAAATAGTTTATATAATTAATTCAAATACCATTTGTATAAAAGAACCTTTTATATTTTAAAATATTCTAAATTCAATTCAATTTATTCGTTTCATGAAAACTCATTTTGATATTCAAAAAATAAAATAAAAATTAAAACATATTAATTTATTTTCATAGAATTTATAATTTATCTCAACCATTGAAAATCATTTAATTCAATTTAATTAAACAAAATTTCATACATATGTAAATCAAGAAAATCATATCATCAATTCTAGCTCCAAATAACTCAAAATAATTGAAGATAATAATTTACCTTATTTATGGCACATATAAGAAAATAATTGAAAATTATATATATATTTGTTAAATAAATAAATAAATCAAAATTTTATAATTTTAAAATATTATTATCATAAATATTTCCTCAAATTATTCATTATCCATAAATTTAATAAATCATTTAAAGAAATCTATTTTTCCTCTTCAAAATAATTTCTTTAAACTTAATAATTTTTATCTCATAAAATTATGAATTTATAAATCACATTATCAATTTCTAAAATTCCAAATCAAATAATATAAATTTATCTTAATTCTTACATTCAATAAAAATATAATTATTGATAATTTACTGCCCAAAAATTCTACAACTAAAGTCAAACTTAATAATTTTCCATAATTACCATCTAAATAATTTCTATAATAATTCTAAATAATCTAAAATAATTTATCTTAATTTACTCACTCAAAATAAACACAGCTATTAAATTTTAACTGCCTAAATTGTCCAATCATACTCCAAATAATTAATAATTAATTTTAGAACAATTTAAAACATACTTACTCAAAATTTGTAGAAAATCTACGCGTGTCCAAACTTTTTCAGTCCCGGCTTTGGTCTCCGATTGAGGCAAAATTGGTGTCATCGGAAAGCCCATGAAAAATAGAGTATGAAAATGGCCTCCTTCCACCGTCAGTTGCTACTGATCGCCGGAATTGGAGTTTTAAAGTTTTAATAGCTGAAACTTCTCATTTTGATTTCTCCTTCGTCACTCCATCATTTTCTCCATGGTTTGTATCAAATGAAAACTAGTGAAGAGAGTTTTCCATTGATACCAAGATCGCCGAAAATTGCCACCGAAATCAATCGAAAACTCGATTAGAAATTTTTGTCTCTCTCTCTCTCTCTCTGCCTCTACTATGCCCATATATATATATATATTCCGTCCCTTTTTTTTTTTTTTCTCACCTCTCATCTTCCCTTTCTTCGTCCCTTTCTTCATCCTTTTTACCGTCCATTTCTTTGTTCCATTCCCTCCTTTCTTTGTTTTATATATATATATATATATATATTAAGAAGAAAAGGGACAAGAACTTTCGTCCTTTTCTCCTCTCTCTTTCTCTTTTTAACATATATATAATAATAATATAATATAATATAATATAATAATATTATAATTTAATAATTTAAAAAATATTCTGTAAATATTATTTCAAAATATAATTTAATATTCTATAAATAAATAATAAATTTTTTAACTAAATAAATATATATATACATAATTATAAATATAATAATAATGTAATAACAATAATAAAATCTTAATTTAAATATTAACTAATAAAATCACTAAATAATTTAAAATATTTAAATAATTAACTCAATCATTAATAAATAACTAATAATTTATAATTCATCATAGAATAAAATAATGTC
>CANXYC011493682.1:0-11266 GCA_948193065.1 Aleurites moluccanus
AAAAATCAAACACCATTTTACACCATCATCATTTCGGCCAAGTTGAAACATTAACCAAATGGATTTGTTTCCTTCATTTAACCACAAATTCATATCATACACATCATTTAAACCAAAAGAATCATCAAAACATCAATTTGATTCAAAGTTCTTCCTATTAGGGTTTCATTCCAGCTTTTTGAATTTCATCCATTCAAAATATGTTTTGAACATTAATAATCATCAAAGAACACATTATAATCATATTTGAATCAAAAGAATTACAAAACCATTAACTTACCAAAAGTTCTTCAAAAACTTCAAAGCTTTGATTCTTAGCCTTTTCTTGTTTTTCCTTGAAATCTAAGGTTATATTTGTGTTTATAATGGTGAAATTAACTAGTTTCTATCCAAAAATGGAAGAAAATTATAAGGTATAGTGATGGAGCAAAGTGGCCGAACCATTGATGGAGAGGAAAGAGAAAAATGGTTGGTGATTTATGATAAGGAAAATGACAATGGTGAAGTGGTGGGAAAAATCTAACTAAATATCAAAGGTTTGATTCCATACATTAGGCTTATGATAGAAATGGTGAAACCTAGTTATACAACCATCCATTTCTTCATCATTTCATCCAATGGTTAGATTTAATCAAGCCTAAAATAATGCCATAAGGTTGTATACTCCATATAATTCCATATCTCAAAGGAAAAGACCAAATTGCCCTTAGTTCAAATGAAGCACCTCAAACACCTCAATTGAGCAACTTGCTGGGAACTATTTTCAACCAGGTTTAATTCTCCAACAAAACTTCAAATAAATCAAATATCATCATTTTCATGTCCCAATATTCTTTTCTACCTTTAAATATCATGTTAATTTCCATAAAACTCGTAGGGGTGTGAAATGACCATTTTACCCCCAGTTCACCAAAAATTGAATTTTTCCCGATTTCTTCCTAACAGCCTTTAAACCACTTTTACATATGTAAAACTTTCTAAAACATGCATATATATTCAATTCAAGCATAAACATGCACATTACATATCAATTAAACAAAAGACAAATCTCTTAAGTTTGCCCCTTTAAAGCTTAAGTTCAAAGCTTTAAACTGAGGTGTTACAGATACCTTATAGTCCACTTAAATCTATTGATAGCATAGTTAACCAGAAATCACTTAAAAATCTCAAAACGGACCTATAACGGTGAGTGCCAATTGTGGCAGCGCAATTGGGCCCCGCGACCATTTTTACCACTTAGCCTAAACTTATTTTATTATTCATTATGGATATATATTAGACTGTTCCACCTCTATATGAGTTGAATTTATGTTATTTTTATTGTTCTATTGAGATACACCCATATGGTATTATAACAGGGCTACCTCGATGGTGTAGCGGGTAATTCCATTGATCGTGTGCATACTGGTAATCATTGGACCCTTGCTAGGGAGGGGTGTTATATTCTCTAGCTGTAAGGATTGATATCCCTTACGTACATTGGATTACGTATGATTATGCTGTTACAGTGCGATTGTACTTTTCATTGGACCCAATCCTGTTATATCATATAAGAGTTGACTCATACATTGGATATTCATATGGAAACTTGTTTCATCCTATATTTTCCATCTTATATTATTTCTACAGGTCATTTGTGAGTGATCATAGTATTATGAACATTTATTGCATTTTTATATATATAGATTCACTGAGTATTTCTATACTCACCCCTGTAGTTGTCATTGTTTTTCAGGGCCGCAGTAAGACTCAAATTCCATTGGCACTATCTATCCTCGCCTTGGAATTTTGCTACTTGTATCATGTAATATTTAGGTCTTAAACAGTATATGTAAATATTTGTACATTATTAGAGATTTCATGGTACTGTAACTTAAATAGAGTCATATATGTGTGTGATTGTATCTCTTTTAATTTTACATATAACCTATGCTATGGATGTGTATGGTTTGATACATATGATGAGTTGATATTGGAGGTTGAGTTGGATGTTGATAATAAAGTTATATTGGGAGTTTTGTTTGCTTTTCTACAGTGGGCTGTCAAAATTTTAGTAGAAATATTAAGCTATATTTGAGTTGATCATATGAATTGCTTGCCATATCATACAAATAGTTGGGTTGTTCGTGGTACTGGTAGCTTAGGCAATACCCGTACCCTAGGACCGTCGTAGCTCCCAGGTTGGGTGGCGACATTCAGAGTGATCTTTAACTCTAATAGCTCTTCTAAGCTCAAGAGCTTGTAGAGCATTTACAAGCTCTAAGAATGGCATGACAGTTATGTCTCTTGAATCTTCCAAAGAAGATATTTTTGGTTCAAATCTTTCAGGGAGACTGACCAGAAACTTTTCAACTATTCTTAGGTCTGATAATTGCTCTCCCAATAATCTAATTTTGTTGACCTCAACAATGAGTCTGCTGGTGTACTCCTTAACAGTCTCAAATTCCTTCATCTTTAATACTTCAAATTCTCTTCTCAGATTCATTACTTGCATTCCTCTTGTCTTTATACTCCCCTGGAATTCAGTTTGAAGTTGATCCCATGCTTCCTTTGCTATTTCACAAGCTAAAATACTTGTGAAAACATTGTCAGTTACAACTTGATAAATGCAAGAAAGTGCTTTTGAAAGTTTTGCACATTCTTCAGCATAAAACTTGATTTGTGCTACTGTTGGATTTGCACGCAGGGGCTTAGGTTCTGCTCCATGCTCCATAGCCTTCCATAAGTCAAGTCCCTTGAGATAAGACTTTATTGTGACTGCCTATACATCATATCCTTCACCATTGAACACAGGAGGTCATTGGAAGTAGCTGTTAGTGGCCATTTGCTTTATTTTAGAGGTGTTTGATGGTTGTTTTCAAGTGAACTTGCTGGTTTTCTCACTTTTTAAACCAACAAAAAACACATGTAGGATCTCATGCTCTGATACCACTGTTGAGAATTGAGGTGTTTAGCAAATGAAGTTTAAATCTCAAGATATATTTGGTTTAAACTGAAAAATATAGAGAAAATATAAGAAAAGAAAATGATAAGGAAGAAGAAGGAATAGTTTTATTGATATATATGTTCCTTGATTAGAAGTAGTACATATATATCACATGCCTTTCTCTTACAAAGCATGGCTACAGAGTATAAGTGTCGTGTATGGTAGTTTACCAGCTAAAGTAACTATCTTACTTTGATTTGATATTACAAACAAAAAGGTAACTTACCTAACATGATTCAAATCCTTAGATGAAGGAAGACAAATCAAATTCCCTTAACTTAAGGATCTGACCATATAATAATTTACCAAAATTTAAATTATTTTAAGAAAAAATATAAAACCATATTACATCTTAATAACCTTGACGAGCTTCAATCATTTGAAGAAGAGTCAGGTAACTTCTTAGAGGCAACAAATATTGCAAAGCAAAAGGGTGACATATTACTCGAAGTTGATTTACTTGGAAAGGCTGAATAGTTTAAGGATGCATTGTTGCTTATTCATTGGTATGTATTTGCTAGCTCTTTGTGGTCATTTAGTAACAAAGGATGGAAATTAAAACAATTTGCAGAGAAGGAGAAGCTTCTAACAAAAGCCAAATCGTTTACGAATAATGTATCATGGCAATTTTATGAGTTTGCACATCTTGAGGCTGACATCTTATTGAATGATCAAAGTAGTTTGTTCTAGTTGAAAAACATTTGAATGCTTCTTGGGGTCATAAGAGTATCAGAGGTGAAATATTATCTGCTCGAAAGATTCTGGATGCACATCTCAATGTAAATCCTACTAAATATGGTTGGGAAAATGACATGGTTATTGATATAGCAAAGTTTTCAGAAGGCAAAATCTCACAAAACTAGGTTCCTTCCTGGACACATGTTTGCTTCTAGGATTTTTGGACGGATAAGGTTGTGAACAACTTTGAATATCTACGAAGTCATGTAAAACATGATGCTATTGAATGCATAAGTTATGGAGAATTCTGCTTGAATTACTTAGGTGTCCGCAGGCGGTTTAATAATTTGGATGTTGTCTATCTTCTGTTGATCCCTGATGCATATTTGGTGAAGGAGTTAGATAGTCGATTTATGAAAAGCACTGGGAAGTTCATTTCTCTGGATGTTAACTAGTTCGTATCTGCTGCTCAAAGTTATTGATGCTCAGAATTACTTTCTGTTGTGACGTAGCGGAAGCCTTCTAAGAGTCTGTTGATTCTAAATGAATACCATACTAATAGGCATCAAAGTTCGTTAATTCAAAAAAATAAAACTTTCACACATAAAGGTTATTTAAAGGTAATAACTTTCAGAAAATCCTAGAAGTCTAATATGATAATTTATTCCAAAAAGGAAACAAATCACCAAATTTATATAAATAAGGAAAAAAAAACTAACTTAAAAAGAAAACAAATCAAAACTAATATAATACCTTAAATAGCACTTAAAAACTAGCTTTCTACCAAAATTAAATAAGAAAAATACAAAAAATACAAAATATAAATGTCACTACCCGGTTTCCCGGATCGCGACGGTCCTAGAGCACGGGAGATTCCAATGGCGACTGACACCCGTAGAACCCAGTATCACATGCACAGTCTATAAACCATAATTAATTATCCATTTCAGTTAATTACCATCCATTTTGTTATTCTATAATTCATTATATAATTTCTGCAATTGGCTATAACCATCAAAATATCATATCATACATCAACATATAGGTCAAAATATCATCATTAATATATACATATGTTCATTTCCTAGCTAACCCATATATGCCCCATGGAGCAGCTAGATTATGAACATCAAAATAATAATACAGAATCAGAAAATATACATCAGATAATTGTCTGCAGATATCCCCGGATGACAGATGACAGGAATCTGCATTCTACTCCTCTCCTGAAATGGTTAAACAAATTAAAGGTGAGTATAAATGATACTTAGTGAATCTACATGCATCCATAATAATTAGTAGGCAATAATGGAATAAAGGTATCAATAATACAGATATAATGTACAGAATCGATATCGGTTACAAAATAGCCAAGAAATACAATGTAAGCTCGGTATCATATGGAAAGATAGATAAAGGGATGGACTGTATGAAAAGAAATCATACAATCTCCAGTAATCCGTATGGACCATATAGGTCTCTAGTAACATATCATTATCAGTAAGCATAAGGTTGATTAGGCCCTATGGCCAGGACCATAGCCCCTCCTAGCTAGGGCATCAGTAATACAATATGCACATTGCCGACAGTATTTCCCCACTACCCTGTCGGATCGGTAGCTCTATCAAGCCATATAAGGGTCAATATAACAAGGGATACCATTATGCAACAATGGCATCCATCAATCAATCAGTCCAATATTAGTCAATTCAATTATCAATAAGAACAATGACAATGCTATAGATAACATACAATCAATGATAAATGGTTTGGCAATTAAGAAAGACATGGAACAAAAGTTGGTTCAGTGGCAGAAAATGGTAGGTCAATTGGCATACCAACGTCGTTGGCGATAGTGATATTTAAATGGTAGGCCTATGGAATACAAAACAATAGGCCAAAGGCAAATGAAATAGACATTTCATCAAACACATAGTGGGCATACAAAGGCAAGCCAATAGGTTAGGTTTAGGTGCAAACTTGACTTGCCCAATTCAATTAACACAAAGCTATATTGTGAATAATGGTATAGGCATCAAAGAAACACAATTAAACAACATCAAAATGGGATCAAATGGCCAAGGAAAATCAAGCAAAACAAGCAAATTCCAAAGGAGTGAATAGTGACATAAGGTTCGACCAACAATGGGTTTTCAAGGATGGATTCCAATCATCAATTCAATCAATTAGGCATGTTAATTGATGCATTATAGACTCATCTAATGCTTCAAATCACCTTAAACAAGCCAATTCCCACCAAAATCACTAAATGGCCTATATAAGGCAACCTTGTCAAATCTTGTTTTCTACATCAAACAAACCACCAATTATTCATCTATTCACATCCAATTAACATATTATAACACTAATTAACACAATCAAGCACTAAATCATCAAACCCTCCCTTACAACTTCAAATTAAACTAGGCAATTTAGGGATTCCTACAAATTTGCATCAATTGATGCAATATAACACCAAACCCATCTAATTCAACCTAAATAATATCTAAATAATCAATTAAATCAAACAAAAACACATCTTACCTCAACCTTGAAGAACCACCCGAATTGCTTCCTTCAATATCCCTTGAATTCCTTAGCTCCTTTCTACAAATTAATGATAGAAATGAAGAGAACTAAATTGATTTGCTAGTTTTCTATCAATTTTCCTTAAAGATTTTGATGAAGATGAAGAATTAATTGGAAGAAAGAAAGAAATGAGGTTCGGCCATGAACAAGCAAGAAGAAGAAAATAAATTCAAATGGTTAAGTGTGAAATAAATAGAAAAATCCAAATGGCAAATTACAACTAACTCCCCAAACTTTCCGTAGTTACACTTTTGGTCTAAAATCTTCTGTAATTTATTCTGTCAATTTTGTCTTAAATTAAATTTCAAAATAGGAAATCAATAGGCTTATTTTAATTTATACTTATTTATAAAAATAGTTTTGGAGTCATTCTGTAACCCCGACTGACCAATTTCCACTATTCACCTTAAACTTCCTTATATTTATCATTTTGCCATTGGTTACTTTTTCAGTGTTCCTAAATGATTTTCACTTCTTCTTTTTTACCAAAATTACACATAAATTATGGTGATCTTTTACCCTCAGATCAACTTCAGAAATTCTTCTGTTGATCGGACTGCTAATTTCTCGGCAATGTTCCCGACAATGCAGCTTTCCGAAAAAGTAACAAGTTCATTTTCTAACTGTGTTTCTAAAATTATTTCCCATTATTTCAAGACTAATGAACCACATTTTGAGAATTAATTCATGCATGAGAGTTAGGAATTCATAGGGTATTACAACAAATATAAAAAAATACCAAATCTTATTGATCTCTATTATTCCCTATTAGGTAGAGAAAATTCGACCTCGAATTTGACTTGATATATTTTTTCTTCTCATTTGAAAATACTCGTAAAAAATATGAAAATTTTCAATATTCATTATATTTCACATCCAATTAGTCTAATAATTTTGAATATAACTTTCAATTAAAATTTTTTTAAGGAAAAAAGAATCAGAAATGGTAGAAAAAATATTTGTGAATGGATTTTCATAATAATATCCTTCTTTCTTGTGAATTTGTATTGTGATATACTGCAATTCCCCAATATTATTATGATTCTCCATAGATGATGGAACTATTATTGTAGATAATGATATTTCTTCATCAAGATAATCATCAAATACTGCAGGGAAATCCTAATTGACATTTGCCATTGTTTTTGAGGAATGAAGATTAAATATTTGATATCTTAAAAGTTCATTCATTTGTTGGGTTAACTGTTTCATTATTTGTGTTATACATTCCTCCATATGGTTCATGATACATTGAACCATTTGATTTGTTGCGTCACGGTAATAAACCTCCTCTACATATACAGTCTGACATCCTCTACTTGATGGCATAGTTTTCAAGGAACAAGCGCAAGCTCTGATACCAACTAATATAGCGGATGCTTCTAAGAGTCTGTTGATTATAAATGAATACCAGATTAATAGGTATCGATGTTCGTTGATTCAAAATAAAACCAAAAATTGAAAGAAATAACTTTCACATGGAAATGTTATTTTAATTCAATCAAAACTTTCTCTACCTTAAGATTTACATGACTATATATAGGAAATAACTTTCAGAAAACCCTAAAAGTCTAATATGGAAATTTATTCAAAAAAGGAAACAAATCACCAAATTTACATAAATAAGGAAAAAAAAAAAATCAAAACTAACTTAAAAATGAAACAAATAAAAACTAATATAATACCTTAAATAACACCTAAAAACAAGCTTCCTACCAAAATTAAATAAGAAAAATACAAAAATACAAAAAATCAAAAAATACAAAATATAAATATGAAAAAATACCAAATCTTGTTGATCTCCATTATGTTGGCATGAATGTGTTGAATAAACTTCAAGCTCTTCACAGCCTTTCAACTGTGAATTACTTGTCTCTCTTTTGCCAAAGCAGGCTTCTTATTCATATCTATGATGTTGCACAATTTCTTTTAGAAATTCTTGTTGCTTAATTTCAAGTTTTCGGACCCTAGACACCATGTCAAGGATAAACTGCTGCAATTGAGATGTTTTTCTAATGAAGGATTGTTTGGCTGCATTTATCCTTTTTACTGGAGAGAATCATTGAAAGAGAACATGATTTCTTTGAGGAAAACTGAGGTTTTCCAGAATTCAGTTAAAGAAATTTTCTGTTGGTCGAGGAAGCTGTCTTATAATGAGCTTGAAAGGATATCAATGGTGATTCTTGGGTCTGGTAAGCTGTGTAACAAGTTATATAAGAAGATGGCATATGGTATAAACTGGAATAAAGTATGAAAGGCATTGATTGTGGATTTTAGTAGGAATGAAGTATCAGAGGATTTACTAGATAATAACATTAAAGTACCAAATGAGTCTCTTAAGTGGAAGTTATATGGAGCTTTGGTAGATGTATTTATTGCCATCAGGAAGAAACAAAATGACTATATCTCACCTGAATGCTTCCTATACCTTGTTGAGCGCCAACTTATATTGTTTGTCTTACTTTCTGGGTTACTTTCTCACTATGAAGTCTTCTTTTACTAAATGGATTATATACCTAGAATGTGATGGCAACTTAACTTCCGCTTTGGTGGAACATTCACCATAATCTGTCGATGCCATCTTGAGGTATTTGGTTGACGTAATTCAGTACTTTCTTTACCATAAGGAAAATACAACGGAAAGGACCAGAAAATCTAAGGCAAAGGTGAAGGACTGCCATGCATGTGTGACATTGAGACTAGTTGTTATAGCGTGTTTACTTGTTATGAACTTGGATTTGTGTTGGGACATGCTTTTTGATTTATTGGGTAAGAACTACATCACGAATCAATTGCCATAGGAATTTTTGGACGCCTTTAATAGAAGGTGGATACAACAAACGCCTCTGAATGTAAATGTAGATGCAAATGGGCTTGCTGAAGCATTTAACAAAATTGGAAATCCACTCATTGTTGTGAGCTGTGGTAAAAGTTCGGGACTCTCATGTCCTGATGCCATGTTTCTGAACATGGACAACCAAAGCAAAAAGGACATGTTAATAGTTCTATTTCCAAATATCAATAAAACTGCTCAAGATCACGAAGAAATTAGTGATCTGGATGTCAAAGGAGCAGTGTCTCTGGATGGAGATGATCAAGGAAAAAGATCCAATCTCAGTGAGGACATCTATAGTCTTGTGGAAATATTTGAATCTTTAAAATTGATGAATGATGAAGATTTCAGGAGCCTTGTGGCCAATGCTTCAATGTTTAAGGTAATTTCAAATTCACTATCTTTACATAGTTTGAAGCCTGTCATGTTTTTAAATTTAATGATATTTGTAATTCCTCATATTTATGCATAATAAGTTTTTGGGAAATAAGTTTTCAGTATATGGATTAAAAATATCGAAATGACCAATAATAATTTTAGAAACTCAGTTAAAGCGAAAACGAGAAAATTTTTTGAAAATTGTCGGTACCGATATCGCTGCTGTAAAAATAGCGGAACGGTCGACGAATAAATTTCTGAATTTGGATTGAGGGTAAATGATAAGGTATATTTATGTGTGAATACAGTAAAAAGAAATATGAGAAAATATTTAAGAATACCGATAAAGTAAGAAATGGTAAAACTGTGAATAAAGGGTAATTTCGGTGAATAGTAAATTTCGACAGTCCGATTTTCAGAAGGGCTCTGAAACTATTTTTATTAAATAGTATTAATTAAAATATGATGTTTAAACATTCACTTTGAGTTCTAATTCCTGACAGAACTTTCGGAATAAATTACCGAGCGAAAAAGGACCAAAAGTAAATTTTGGAAAATTTGAGGACTAAAGTGTAATTTATCTATTTTGTCTTATTATATAAGCACAAATTTGGCCAAATTTTCTGCATTTTGTGTTCGTCATTGCCGTGAGCTTTTCCTTTCCTCTTTTTGACTTTCTTAGCTTGGTTTGTGAAGAGAAATTGGTGCAAACAGTAAACTAAATCCATACAAACCTTATTTTACCAAAATTAACAATAGAAAATAAAAAATTTTGAAGAACAAAGCTATAGGAATTTCGGCCATTTTGGGGAAAAAGAGGTAAATGATTTGTTTGTTTAAATTTTTGGTTGAAATAGATTAATTTGGTGATAAAAGGAATGGGTAAATTGTTTAATTGCATCAATTGATGCATTAAACAATTTTTCCAAATTTAAAACCTTAAAATTGAAGTTGTGTAATATGATTTTGAGTATATGGATTAGGATAGGTAAATTGGATTTAGAATAAGTCAATTGGCTATTTATCGGTATTTAATTGACGTTCGTTTCGTTGCAGAAAACTTGTTCGGGAAAAATCGTCAAAATTAGCCTAAACCGAGGATTTAGGAATTTGGTAGCAAATTCATAGCATTTGGTGATTTAGAGGTTTAGGTGAGTCTACTATGCATCAATTTACTTGCCCTAATTGATAGAATTGAATTTGGAATCCATTTGTGTAAATGGTATCTTGGCCAAACCCTAATTGGCCTTTTTGCCTATGATATTTCCTTTGTTTTTCCTTTGGTTTCCATTGCATATTTGATGCCTTCATTGAAGATTTTTGAGTTGTTTTTGTTGCCTATGGAATTGCTTCCATTTGTATGTTTATTGATAATTGGGGCAACGTCGATATTGTGTCGAAACCATGTTGAAAAATCTGTAGGCCAACCATTTGAATGCCGCCGTTGCCAGCGATAATGGCATGCCAAGTATGGCAACTTTTTGGCCGTAAATGACCAAAATATGTTTGTTCTCATTTTTGGTCGTTAGACCTTTAATCAATGTTTCATTGATTATTATTGATGTCTTATTGATTTTAGGCTCATTAATTGATTCTAATGAGCTATTGCTGCATAACTGCTATTGATTGATTGATATTGAGTTTATTGAAATTGAGGATACCATTGTGGTATAATGGTGTCCACGATAAGTTTCTTTCTTATGTTGACCTTATGTGATATAACAGAGCTACCAGTTCGACAGGATAGTGGGAAAATACTGTCGACCTTGTGCACATTGTATTACTGATACCCTAGCTAGGAA
>CANXYC011493712.1:0-13592 GCA_948193065.1 Aleurites moluccanus
GAGAGACCCCTCTCTCCAGCCACTCAATAGAATCGAGACCCACTACAGCCCAATCAATACCAATATTTTATATATATATATATATATATATATATATATATATATATATATATATATATATATATATATATATATATAAAGTCTTTCATTTATGAAAAATTAATATATTTTTTATAACATTAATATTGTTTATATTATTATTAATGAATATAAAAAATTTCATATTTAATAAAACTTCATTATTTTATAGTTAATTCAAATTATCTTTATGTTAAAAAATAAAAATAAAAATATCAATTATTGTGCATGTTACAAAAGAGAAAATCTAGTGTATATGAAAATTAGAAATGAAGGTGACTTAGTTGAAAATAAGCATGAGATTGTTTGAGCCCTTTCTTTATTAGAATTTCATGTTGAAAAGATTGAAGTCCTATAGAAATGTTAATATACAAAAATTCAATTCAATTTTATAGATTTCATATGTTTGAAATAAATTTGAAAGTGATCTTTGAATTTTGTTGTCTGGTAAAATTTTAATAAAAATTTTATTTGTTTTTTATTTCATCTTTATATATAAAGAGTTATATATATTTAATTTAAATGAAGATATTTTAAATTTTTTAACAGTGAATCTTATTTCGTTAATAAATTATCAATGGAATAGTCCGTTGGCAAATTAGTTGATGATTTGAAGTATATTTCATCAGAAATTGGCTTATTTCGCTGATAATTATGTGAAATATTTTTTTAATTATTTTATTTTAAAATAGTCAATAATTAGTCACTGAAATGTCGTCATTTTCATTCGCCAAATATTTACCAATCGATTATTTTATGTCAGTAATAACAACAAAAGTTGATCGGTAAATCCACAGTAATTACGGATAAAAAATATCGACTATTACAGTGATAATTCGACTTTTCTTATCGTAATAGATTTTACTGAAAATAATTTCTTTTAACAAATTTCCTAAACTGATTAGAAAGAATGAACATTTTCCACAAAAAAATAAAAATAAAAAATATCATATTTTATATCCAAATAACAATTAGATACAAAATTATAGCCATCCATATTATGAGTAAAAAAAAAGAAAAGAAAAAGCTTGAAATAAAAACAAAATAAAATAAAAATGGAGTCTTAGCATATAAAATAATGCTATGGAGTTTTTTTTTTTTTTTTTTTTTTTTCCTTTTCTTTTTTGGAAATATAATGCTGCAATCTAAAGGATTTGATTTATTAATCAAATTCTCTTAAATCATTATTAATTAATCATACAACAAGATTAAAAATTAAATGTCACGATTAAAAATTAAAAGTGGAGATATCGTGGATTCAGTATATGACTTTCTTAATAAACACTTGACAGTTCACACCTAATAGTCAAAGAGGCTTAAATGATAGAATCAAGTATTAAGTAGTGGTAATAAACTAATAATTGATTAATTAAGGGCAAAAATCTTAATCCTCGAGTTTATATCACGTGAGGAGTACGTGGCAACGGCCTTATAACGGTATAGGTAACAGGTGATCTGATTTTTAGACGTTCGTCTAAGTCTAACCATCAATTACGTTAAAATACTTTTTTCGGTATTATTATTAAATTCGTAATTTGATTTGATTTAGCAGCAGAGCAGAAACTACCAAAGATTGTTAAATTTACACCTCTGTGATGTAGTCTCTCTGTTTGGTTTCCAAGAAAGTAAAAGGAAAAGCCAAGAAAAATATTACGGTGTTTCACGGCGTATGATGTTTTGTGGTATATTGAAAGATCGAATACAGAATTGGCTTCGTGATTATGATAGGCTTCAATATCTGGCTGTCATCTTCATTTATATTCAGGTATTATACATTACTATAATTAGAGGTATTATTGCATTGAATTTTTGGATATTACTCTTATTATTATTATTAGAATTAGGGTTTAATTTAATCGTGAAAGGGATTTGATTTGTTATGTACAGATTGGGTGCGCACTAATTGGATCGCTAGGGGCATTGTATAATGGTGTGTTGTTAATCAATTTGGGAATCGCATTGTTCGCTTTGGTCGCTATCGAGAGTAGCAGCCAGAGTTTGGGTCGTACATACGCTGTTCTTCTTTTCTGTGCAATTTTGCTTGACGTTGCTTGGTTCATTCTCTTCACTCATGATATTTGGTACTTTCTTATTCTTATTTGTTTTTCCTTATTCTATCTGATTTTTTTTTTTTTTTACTTTCCTTTTTTTGTTTTTGTTTTTTTGTAAATTGATTAGCATGAGCATTGTAGTGAAATGATTTTATCCGTAGTCATATATCTCTTGGGATTGTTCAACTCTCAAATTTATAAGCTTTTCTTGAGCTCATCAAGTTTTCAGACTTATACAGCAGATCCTAATAAAATAACTTTCTTTTGTTGTCTTATATGCACTTTATGATATAAAATTGTTTTGTCGAAAAGAAAATTATTGATGCATGAAATAGGTATTTTTTGTGGAATTAATAATGTCAATGCAGAAACTAAATGGGATACTCTCTCTTTTTGTCCCCTTAAATTTGTGAACCATGCAAGTAAGTTACATAATTCCTTATCCATTAGCTGAAATAATTGTTTTTGTCTACAGGAACATTTCTTTGGGGAGTTATGGAATGTTCTTTATATTTTCAGTGAAACTCACTTTGGCAATGCAAATTGTTGGGTTTTCTGTGAGGTTGTCATCCTCTTTGTTGTGGATTCAGATTTACAGATTGGGGGTTTCTTATGGAGAAAGTACAGCTCCTCGAGATGCAGATTTTGATTTAAGAAATAGTTTCTTGAGTCCAGTAACTCCTGCTGTAGCTAGAGGATGCTCTGATTCTGATGTTGCTTTAGGGGGCTCCATCTATGATCCAGCTTATTACTCATCTCTATTTGAAGATGGTCGGAACAATAGATATATGCGTGTGGTATGCCATATTTACTTGTTTATAACTCTTGCCCATCTAACTTGCCCCAGATGCTTTTCACGAGTTTGCTTTCAACTTCTAGGTTGTGAATTTTATCATGTCCTTTGTTTTGTGTAGATACTTTAAATTCTATTGAAAATTTTGCTATTGACTTGCCAAAGACAAATATCTTACACTCTGTTTGGTTTGAGGGAAGGGTTGAAGGAAAGAAATGCAGGGAGGGGTGAGATGGGAAGGCAGAAGCAACTTTCCTTCCATTTGTTTGGGTGGAAATGCATTGAAGGAAGGAAGAAATTAGCACTTCTCTCTTTTGGCACCAGAACTAATATATGCAAATTGGATTAGGACATACTGGGAGGAAACGATGGGATCACAAGGGATTTATTTTACATTTTTACCCTTATTTCCAACAGATTTAGGCTACAAATTTAGCTGTGTTTTGGTGAAGTGGAAAATGAGGAAAAGCAACTGGTACTTTACTTCCCATGCCATATAGATGTGAGAAAAAAAGTTCCCTTCTTTTCTTCCATCAAATCAAACAGATTATTAGTATTTTGTTTTTCTACTTGAAACGAAACCCCACCCCACCCCTCTCTTTCTCTCTCTCTCTCTCTCTCACACACACACACACACACTCTCTAATCAAAATTGAATATATATATATATATATATATATATATATATATATATATATATATATATATCCTTTGCTTTCTTTTTTGTTGGATTTCTAAGTTCTTGAGTTCCGTTCATTGTATTTGATATATTGGAACTGTAATTGGTGTTCTAAAATCTGAATTTGTAATTGTGGTCTACATTCTAATATGACATCTGACTGCATTGATGACTGTGCCCAGTAGAATTGTAAATAATAGAGAAAAACATCAAAGTTAGGAGAAATACTAGCATATTTCTGATATTTTATGACAGAAACGAAACAGTATATGCATGTGCAACTTTTTGTTCACAGAAATATGCTCTAGAGATCATATATAGGCATTTATACACTTAATTAAGCTTAGTGCTTTTCCATGCTTTGTTTTTTTTGGTTTATTGGAACTCGTGTAACCTTGTTTATTGTATTTGAAGGGAAGTAATCTAATATGAGTATTTATATAGCTCAGTGGTTTTCCTAGCTTTTTGGTATATTGGAACTCGTGTAATCTTGTTTCTTGTACTTGAAGGGAAGTAATATAATATGGATTTACTTGATTCTGTTATTTGTTTGTAGGATCAAAATTCCAATGTTGTTGACAATGGATCCACTTCTAGTCCTGAAGTTTCTCTGCTGAAGGTGTCCATAGGCAGATCTTTCCGGACTATAGTTGTAAGTATCTGTAAATGCATCTGATTTCTCTTCACCTCTAGAGATATGACCATCCTCAGGAGACTTTTAATTACGTTAGGGAATTTGATAGACTTTATAAAGATTATTGTTGAAGGGTTTGATATATTGAAACTTTGGTTTGGAAAGCATTGTAAGTTTAATTTGGTGCCATAAGTGCATATGAGTAACTTCTCTAATCAGGTTTGATTTCCCCTACTGAAATGCTGACATGGACAACATGAGCCCATTTTAACACAATCAGCAAGTTGAGCTAGAAACTGCACTTCCAACTAGACCCATGTGCTGCTTATGTGGCTTGTAAAATCTTCACTTTTCATGAGCTACAAAACTGGCACTTTGACTACATAAGCCAAACTAAGTCCTTTCACAGGTCTGCATGTTCAATGTGCTAAATGGGTCAAGCTGTGCATAAATGCTGGGAAAACTTGGAAAAATGCATTTGAGTTGAAAATATTACTCCATTTAGCCACTTGATTGACGAAATTAAATTTAGAAACTCAAATAGGAAAACTGAAATTTAGAGGCATTTGTGATGCCCATAATCCTTTCATCAGAAACTTTTTCAGTTTTCTATGTCATTTTTTAAGAAAATTGGAAAGTGCGGACAAAGCACTCACTCTGTTTCAGAAATGAGAACATTTTCTTGAAATGAGATGGAAATAGGGCCAATTGGAAAATTTTCCTGGAGTTCTTCATGCTTTCTCTCTCCATCTATCAAATGCTAAGAAACTTATAAATTGTGAATGAAAAGGGCAGTTTTCAATTTCATCAATGAAGTGGGTTTTTATCCAACCAAATGAAACAAAACTTTCGTATAAATCAAAGCAACCTTGAATTTCTTTCTTTCATTTTGATAGTTTATCTTGGTTTTTGTTTATTGCTTCTTTCTTTAATTCCTTGATTGGATGCTGGCATTTCTCTCATTTCATTACAAGTTGTTTCTTTAGTCCTCTAATACTCACATTTAACCATTCCAGTGGAACTTGTGGTGGTGCTGTGTATCCATAACTGGTGTTTGTTGCAAGTTCTTGATATAACAAAATATACTTTCACTTTATGGTATCTGTTCTGATTTGCATGATTTCCCCTGATTTGGGGTTTTTGTGGGGGGGGGGGGTGGTGTTGTGCGATTCATCGGGGTGGGGGTGTGTTGTTGTGTGGGGGTGTGTTGTTGTGTGGAGTGGGGTTGGTTTTAATTGTAATATGTTTGGGCTAGAGCATGCTTCTACATATTTTTGCCCTAAAACATTCTGTTGAATTAGTCATTCAAGATTCTTCTTGGCTGCACAGTAATTCAGCTGAATGCATCATTCCTTTTGTGATGGCTGTCTATCAAAGCAAAAGTCTTATGCTGATATGTGCGGGCTGGATGATTTATAGTGGGGGCTAACTTTACTGGTGGTTATACTTCTGAGAGGTCAATATACGCCCTGGGTTTTCCTTTGGACTTTGGACCTAAAATGGTTTTCTGTTGAGGAATGGGTTTGAAATCATGGTTCCTGGTTAATATGAATTGCATGGATCTGCATCTTAAAAGCTGTATTGCAATGATTCTGCTTAGGAAAACTTCTATCACTACTAATGGGTCATTCATTCAAACATTAGTTGTTAAATTGGTCAACAAGTGTCGTGAATTGATTGCTTTCAGTGCAAATATTTCATGTTTTAACTGTGTATATTTGAATTTTTCATAATGCTTGATGATGAGCTAGTTTGTCTGGCATCTAACCGGTTCTAGCCCTTGCAGGAAGAGAATGCTACAGGCGAGTCTCAGATTGTTTAAATTAGATTCTGATAATACTGAAATATCAGACTTCGTAGTCACTTCCTATAGTGTTACTGTTTTGAGGTTGATTTCTTTGATGAGGCCAGTTGTGTACAAAAGTGGTTCTTGTACAGTTTTTGATTCTTGCCATTTCTCTCCCAAGATGAGAGCTGCCAGTCTCCAAGTTAAAAAGAACAGCATATGCAAGTTTTTTCTGTGAGAATATGATAGCAATGTCAAAGGTTCTGCTGGTTTTACTAGTTTTGCTATTTGAGAGGCATTATCTGAGTCGATTATGAATATTAAACCAAGAATGCTATCTGCAGTCTGTCAAAGGTCTGAATGTGGTGCAATGCAAAGTATTCAAGCCTATCACGCAGGCGGACTGATTTAGCTGTACGGTAAACTCTATCTCTAGGACCAACTGGCACTGACATCTTGTTTTGAAGAGCTTCTGAAATGGATTATTTACCCTTTTTAGAATGCCAAACTTTTGTCAATTTTCCTCATTCGTTATTCATTTTTGTCAAGCCTGGTACTTATTTAAGTTGAAAGGAAAGAGTTTGCTCAATTATAAAGTATGGGTAAAATCCAAATTGGGAGTTGCAGGTATTATATAGTTATTCAGAGCTCCATTATTGCTTTGGAATTCCGGCTTCCAGTTTGAAGAGGGGTGCTGCCCTGTGTTGGGGGGGCGGGGGTGGTCCAAGGGATGAGGAGCTCATATCGGATCTATAGAGTGATTCCCAAAATAAATAAATTACTTATTTCGTATTAAAATAAATATCATAATTTTTTTTTGCATATCTCAATTTAATTATTTTATTTTTTAATTTAAATTATATTTTATCTTAAAATTTTAATAATATTGATATATATTTAGTCTTATATAATTAATATAAATTTAAAAATATAAAATATTTATTATTTTTTAAAAAAATAATTATATTTAAGTAAAAGAGAGATATTAAAATTATAAAAGAGGTAATTGTATTTATTTAAGAGAGAGTAAATGTTAAAATAATTTTAAAAAAATTTTAATATTTATATATTTTATAATTAAAATATTTATTTTAAAATAAAGAGATTTTTATATAATTGTTAATATTTAATTTAATTAATATTTATATTATTTATTTTAAAAAATAATTAGTTTTTAATATTTAGTTTCGTTAATAATATAGGTTTTTTTCACATTTTTAAATTTTAAAAAATAATTAAAAATAATAATTCCTGTTAATACCAAAATACCCCTTCACAACAACCCTCTTCCAAAACACAAATAATCAACCATTTTGTTCTCCTTCTTCTACGACAATAATCAATATTGAAAATGGAACTGCATGAAACCTCTGAGTACATAGCCATGGAAGCTTAAAAGAAAATGGGGAATATTGTAGCTTGAAAATGAGCAACGATGATTAAATTGCAAAAGTAAAAGAAACAAGTATTAATGAACAGAGGCAAAGGCAAAAGAAACAGAGGAAAGAAAAGGTAAGATCTCCACCTCCTGGAGGAGGCTGGAATCGCGGGCTCGAACTCCAACATCGCTGGCCTTCCATGCTCAACCACCGAGCTAGATTTGAAACATGGATCCACGTCGCATCAGCTCGAGCTCCTCTGAAGCAGCATCGAAAGCCAGGGGAAGAAATCGATTCCATTGCCACCGTCTGAGTTCAAGTGGAGCGCCGGACTCGCTGTCGCTCCAGATCGCCGTTGTGGCTCCCAGTCTTCTTTTATGACACGCGCAGTGGCAATGGTGATGGTGGAGGAACTGGAGCTACCCACCGGTCGTCTTCTCCTCTGTTTTTACTGGAGTTTCGAGTGGGTTTTCAATACCCATAATTTGTTGAGTTTTAAATAACCATCTTGGTTCTTGGTTTTATTGCTGCTGTTATGGAACTTGATTCTATCAATGTTCGTGCTTTGCTAATTGTACATTTTTAGTATACCTCGAATTTTTAATAAAGTTGACCATTCCCTTGCTTCATGGGCC
The DNA here is from genome assembly GCA_948193065.1 of Aleurites moluccanus. Classification (NCBI taxonomy): domain Eukaryota; kingdom Viridiplantae; phylum Streptophyta; class Magnoliopsida; order Malpighiales; family Euphorbiaceae; genus Aleurites; species Aleurites moluccanus. The sequence goes on from CANXYC011493712.1 coordinate 8,036, forward strand.
ATTTCATTAGATTCAGAGGAGGTTTTAATGGAGGATGCAAACAATATTTATGGTCCTATGAATTTGACATAAATTTAAAAAAAAATGGTGTCATAAATATATTTTCACATGTTAATTATCTAAAACTCTTCATTTAAAATATTCAAAATACATTACCTTTATCATATTAATTTGCCACAAAATAGATTATAATAAAATATTTAAAGTAACTGAGTATTTGAAATCTAATATCATGATTAATTTTAATGATTTTATATTTGAAACTCAAATCTAAATTTACAATTATTTCAAATCATCATTTATCTAAATGGATCTTGATTGATTATTCACAAAATGGAGGGAGTTTTGAAGGATAAATTCAAGACAAAATTGAATACCTGTGGTTTTAAAAATGTTGGTGTTGTCCTGTTGTTGGTATAGTTATGTACCAACAGAAAATTGTAGGCAAGAATACAGGGGGGGGGGGGCGGGGGCGGGAGCGGAGGAACCATTCCCATCCCCACTCCAGCCTTAGCGGGGAATATTCATCCTCGTCCCCGTTTTACATACGGAAATAATTTAGTCAATATCTTCATTCCCGTAAAATCTCCGTTCCCCGTGGAGATTCCCATTCTCCTCGTGGAGATCCCCATTCTCTGCTTAAATTTTGTATTACTAAATTTATTTATATTTATAAAATTCATAAATAATAACTAAAACTATAAAAAAATTTATTTAGAAAATATTAATAAATTCAAACACACAAAACATCAACCAAACATAATTAAAATATAAATATTTTAATACATAAAAATATCCAGTAATATTTTTTAATAAAACATTAAAAATTCAACATATATTAAATTATGAGTACTTGAACAAATTTAATTTAATAAGTGCTTTCAATAAATTCCAATAATCTCATAAGAATTATTTATTGAACAAATTATTCCTTTTATATATATATATATATATAATTAATATTATTTTATACAAGGAATAATTAAATAAATATAATAATTAATCAAGTATAAGAACGGGTCTCCATAGAGACGGGGATGGGGATCTCCATGGGGTGGGGAATACACTCCTCGTCCCCACCCCGTCCCCGCTAACGGAGAAAAAATATTCTTCATCCCCGCCTCTATGGAGAGACAAATCAAAAAATCCTCACTTCATTCAGGACAAATCTCCGCGGAGAACTGAGATTCCCACCTCATTACTATCCCTAATTTTAATCAAGTTAATAAAAATTTAACAAATGAATGGATGAGAATTCGGGTGGCTAACTAATAAAGCAAATAAATATCTTTATTGGCATTTATTAGGGTTGGATCCACCTATGTGTGCGGATAGATAGAAAAAATATATATATATATATTTAAATTAATATAATAAAAATTTATTTTATAAATTTAGTTGATAAGAAATAAGATATTTTAATTAATATAATTTTTTATTTTTTTTATTTAATAAAAAATATTAATATTTTTTTTTATTAAATAAATATACACTATTAATATAAATAATTTTTTTCCAAATTTAATGAGTGAAAGTCTTGAGTTTTGACCAAATACAAAGAAATTAGAGGTGAAGCCGACCCCAAGTGAAAATCAATAAAAAGGCATTCATTGGATCTCATTGCTAAGTCAATGATAATAATAATAATAATAATAATTTTATATATGGTTGCTTCAAATATTAATTGCACCAAATTTCAATTTTGATGACCAAACACAGCAAATTTTCAAAAAAAATAAATAATTGTACAAATCAAGTTTTTCCTGTCTTGTATATAAAAAGTTTTAAATTGTGAATCGATATATAATATAGTAAGACAAACTTTAAGACAATTATCAGTGGTTAGGTGGATAGTCTCAAATACTTGTAAAATATTTTTCAATTTCTTATGAAAATGAAAGAAATTCAATTTTTTTATTAAATTAATAAATTATCATTAAAAATTCCTTTAGTTTTTGAACATATACTTATTAATAAATTAAATACAAATTAATAAAATGTATTCATTCTTTTTAAAATTAATAAAAAAATTAAAATAGTCATTTAACATGTTAGATGAATGATTTTAAATTGCTTCATTCCATAGTTTTTCGCCTACTTTTCTTGTTAAAATATTATTTGAAGATGAATTATCTTTTTACTTAAAGCTTTTTATCTATTTTTTTCATTAAAATATTTTTTTAAGGTGAATCATTTTTTTAGTTAAAAATTTATAAGAATCAAGCCATTAACTAAAATATAAAAGAGATCTTGCTAAATCTAATATTAATATTTCTTCCTTGATCTTATAAATCTAAAATGATATCATATACTCAAATATGAATATAAGAAATTCATCACTTCTTTTTTAATATCCTTAGATCATCAACCACTATTCAATATTAATTCGTGTGAGATTAGCAAAAGGTTAAAAATATATATATATTTTTAAGAAAATAGAGTGCATAGTTGCAGATGTCACACATTATATCATATAACATAAATTAGAGTGTTATTTGTCTCTCATTTCTTGATCTTTCATTGACAAAAGGGGATGGCGATCAAATAAAAACTATATAATAATAAAATTTTAATGTATATTATATGATATGATCAACTAAGTAAGTCGGCCAATAGTAAAGGACAAAAAACACTTTTTTATAAGGATCTAATAATAATAATTGATCTTTTGGGCATCATAATTATAGAGCAGAAAAATGTGGACATTTTGCAAGCTGTCATCACATCAAAAAGAAAGGATGAAGGTAAGGTTCAACCATAGTTAATTCAGTTTAAATCAAATCAAATTTTATAAAAATTAAATTAAATTGAATCAAAATTTTCAATTTTCTTTATTTTTTCTCACCCAAACATAAAGGAGATGAGGAAGGAACGTTGCACTTTTAACAATTATTGTATTAGTTTCAACCTTCCCAGCTTTCCACATGGATAGGACTATAGTGTTTGTATATATATAAACAATGAGTTATGGGACCTTACCAGAAGTGCCAAAAATCATGTGGAACACTTCTGCAACTTCTCACAATTTTAGCTTTGATCTTATTATTAAACCAAAGTTTTATTGACGAACACTTCAATATTATTTTACATGAAATGTAGAATCATATCTATTTGCTATATATATATATAGAGAGAGAGAGAGAGAGTGTTAGCACTCCACTCTTTTCACAAAATTTTTCTACAAGATTAAACTCCAATACTTAAATCACAAAATTCTGTTTAAATTATTCATTAGGGTTAGAATTAGTTATTAGGGATGATAAGAATGTATTATTTTTAGTGATTTTTTTTATTTCTTTTTGTACCAATGATTTACTTTAGCTGAAAATAGAATTATAAATTTAATAAATTATGTAAAAATTGAATTGTTGATAAATTTCAAGAAAAATAATACTTTTAATAAGCAATTTGAAGAATTATATTTAATTTCAATACCTAGTAATTTCAAGAATTATGTTATTTTCTATTCTAATGGTTGGTGACTTTTACTAATATTCTAATGGTTCTAATTCTCATTTTTCTTATATATTTTTTTAAAATCTATTGGTATCTAATATCAACATTCATCTCTTGCTAAATCCAAAATCAAACCGAATGATACACATCTTCCATTAACTGATTTGTTAATTATTTTATTTTTTTTAAAGATTAATAGTCCCAAATAACTTGAATTGGAACTACCTAAACCCACTGGTCAACTCACATAATCTGATCCCCCTACTTGTAATTAAATCATAATCCGACTCGATAATTCAAAATAAATTAATAAAAATAATTAAATTTATTAGATAATTTAATTAAAATAAAAATAAAATTAATATTAAAATATTTATTATTACTTCTATTATTTAATAAAAATTAAGTTTTAGAGTTATTCAAAATTTTTTTTTATCATATCTTAATTAAAAGTATCACTTAAAAATTTGTCAAGTGTTAAAAAATTAACTTGACATATATGAAATTATTTCCTTGATTTTTTTTTATGACATTATGTTTTTGTATATCACAATTAACTATATAGTTATATACAAAATTAATATATTAATATATTTTTGTTATTTTTTAGTTGGTCTATATATAATAATTTTGATTTATATATATTTTTATATCAATATTCAACAATCAAAATTATTAAAAAGTAATATTTAATTTAATAAATGATTAATAATAATAATTGATATATATTAAAATATATAATAAATAAAATTGTAGAAAACATTACTTTATAACTAGTTATCTATAATAAGTATTGGGATATTAATTTAAGCTTTTTAGATATTATTAATAATTTATTATCTTAATAATTTTACTTATTAGTTATTTCTATAAATTAATAGATATAACATAGTAAAAATAAAATTACATATTAAAATAGATTTTAAATTAATTTTACTGAATTTTTATGTTTTATTTTAAGTTAATTGAAATTTATATTTAAATAATTTATATATACTTTTTAAATTTATTTATAATTTTTCTTACTAGACAATAACTAAAATTTTATGTTGATTTTCATATATATAATTCAAATTGAATTTTATATAGTTTAAAAAAAATAAAAAATATTATTAATTATCTTATTAAAAATTTAATTGTTACATCATTAATTGTTATTTATAATTTCTTATACATAATATAATTTATAAAAATTATATTACTTTCACATGTAATTTATAAATTTTAAAATTATATCACAAAATGTTAAATATTAAATAATTATTTATTAATAATTAACACAAGTTCTTATTAATGAGTAATAATTAATTAATTAATGATAACTAATAAGTAGTAAATATTAAGTATTAAATATTAATATGAATGCTAAATAATAATTAATTAATTAGTAATAATTAATTATAAGTAGTAATAATAAATTAATTAAATATAATTAGTAATTATTAATTATTAAATACTAACTGTTAATTTATTAAATAATAAGGTAATAATATTAAATTCTCATTTTTAATATCAAAAATAAATTTAATTGTAAATATTACAAACTAAATAATTATTAAATAATGAATGAAATTTATATATGAAAATGATTTGTGTATATATATATAAGAAAAAATAAAAAAAATCATATATATATAAATTAGGGATGGCAATGGAGCGGGGGAACCATCCCCATCCCCACCCCCGCCTTAGCGGGAAATTCCCGTCCCCGTTTCACATACAAGGATAATTTAGTCCCCATCCCCATCCCCGTGGGAATCCCCGTTCCCCGTGAAGATTCTCATTCCCCGCTTAAATTTTGTATTACTAAATTTATTTATATTTATAAAATTCATAAATAATAGCTAAAAATATATAAAAAAAAATTATTTAGAAAATATTAATAAATTCAATCACACAAAACATCAACCAAACATAATTAAAATATAAATATTTTAATACATAAAAAATATTCAGTAATATTTTTTAATAAAACATTAAAAATTCAGTATACATTAAATTATGAGTATTTAAACAAATTTAATCTAATAAGTGATTTCAATAAATTCCAACAATCTCATAAGAATTATTTATTGAACAAATTATTCCTTATATATATATA
>CANXYC011494178.1:0-12011 GCA_948193065.1 Aleurites moluccanus
GACTTAGGTAGCTTTGATGTGTTGCTAGGCACCGCTCACTGTTTGTGACATAAAATACTGCTAATGTTATGGGAACCTATAAGGTCACACATTTAGATCGGATCGATGATAGAAATTTTAATTCATGAGATGGATTAAAAATTAAGCATTGGACTAAATGGTTTAGCTAAGAACTAATATAAGCCCAAAAATTCGAGGCCAAGTCAGATGGGGCAAATTAGGATTTTATTAGTTGGCCTAATGCTAGGATTAAATGCCTATAAATATACATGTGATGTTATTTTTAGGTTAACACATTTTTCTACCGTTTTTCAGAAAAGAAAAGAAAAGGAAATTGAACTCTAATCCTAATTCTCTTAGACATGACTAGCAAAATGTCTCAGAGATATTCTTCTTGTTCGTGAGACGAACCAAAGGAGGAACGATCCATTCGTATGGATATCATAGAGGCAGAAGGCGAAAGGCTTTTGCTCCTGACTCATAATCGAACCTTACAGTCGAATCATCAAACAAAGGTATAAAGCTTAACCTTCTGATTTGGATCTTCATATGGATCCTGGAGGAAATCGAATAATTTTTTTTTATTCCGTTGCTTTTCTGGTTTCGATTTCCTACACTATAAACAAGGATCCAATGCATTTGCATAGTGGTTTAATCACAAAAACACATGCAAAAAAGTTTAAAGAGTCTACAAATGGACTTATTCAAGACTCGTAGAATAATCTATCTACCATAGAAGATTTCAAGGAAGAGTCAATAATCAAGTTTAGCATTCAAGAATACAAATCAAGCTTGGTGACTTTGATTCAAGTGCAAAAAGAGGCTGCCATGTTGTAAGGTAAGGCTGCGATATTGGAGTACTACTTCCAAACTTTTCTATTGAATTCAAATTGCTTCAAAAAATTATAGTGGAGATTATTTAGAGTTTACAAAGTTGTTCAAAGTTGTTTCTACCATTTGAATTGTACCTTCAAATATTTCAGCAAATAAAAAATATTTTATGTTGTTTTGGGTTGTTTATGTATTGTTTAAGCCCATGTCATAAAAAAGACATCTTTTGATTACTTAATTAGTGAATTATGAGCTTTTTTTATATTGGTTTAAAGTCAAAACATATTTAAGTAGTTATCTTAATCTAGAAAGCTAGTTATCCTTATTTAAGAAGTTGAAATTAGGGGATAAACTAGTTATTCTTATTTAGGAAGCTAAAATTAGAGTTTTAAAGTATGCTAAGTCATTATTAATACTTAGCTAATGTAACACCCTCAAATTTAATTTATATAACCTTGAATATGTGTTGATTAAGCATAAATAAAGTTAGTTTAGGTATTAGAACATCATACTTATGCAATTTGACAAATCGATAACAATCGACCAGGTGGATAAGTAAGCACATCGACGTTTTGATTAACGAACGGGTTCAAAATTTTAAATTTTTAATATCACCATTAGACTTATAAGCTGGAGAAATATAAGAAATATTATTTCAAAATTGAAATGGGATAAAAAAATAAATAGTTAAAAGTTCCGGGTTCAAAATGCGAATACGAGAAGTGTCGGGGGAAAATCGAATTAAATGAAAGTTAATTCATATAAATTCTATCTAATTCTTCATAAAATGGAAAACTCTCCTCCTTCCACCATTAAAGACATACAAGTCTCCTACTTCACCAAAATTCCTCCAATTTCATCCAAACTTCAAGCAAAATCGATAGAAAACTCGATTAAACTTCCAATTAAGCTAGTTTCCATCGAAAATTTCAAGAAATTCAAGCTAGAAATTGAAGAACCATTCAAACTAAATTTTGGACACACCCTAAATTCAGGTAAGGATGATGTTTTCTTCATTCTTTTGAGTCATTTAAGCTACATAAGTGATTAGAAATATGATTAGATCGATAGATTTCAAGATTGGATTGAAATTGGAGAAAACCTAAAACTAGGTTTATGTTTGAAATGGATTTTTTGTATAGGATTCCATAATTCTAATTAATATTTAAATATTTTAGTTAGCATCCATTTAAAGCTAAATGTGTGGTAAAATTAATTGTAGAATCGAAGAAAATTGAAGAATACTGCTTTTCCCTGTTATAGGCAAATAGGCATTTTTATCGCGTAAACGATCAAACCGTAGGTTTTGGTGAGTTATATGTATATTATTACGCATATTTAAACCTTTCTTTGATCAATTTGAATCCATTTAAATTTTTTTAACTTTTTGGCCAAAGTGTTTCATTTGAGTTTCCTTTTAATTTTCCTTGAATTCAAGCTCCGATTGTGTTGTTTATTGATGTATATAAACACCGTTTGATAATGCCTTTGTTTTTGTTTCCATTGAGTCTTGAATTATGAACTTTGGCTTTTGATTAATATGTCCCAAAACTATATTGATTTAGTCCTAAAGTGGTGCACACCAAGTGCTCGACGAAATGACCTTTGTTAATTTTCTTAAGAAACCAATTGTTACCAAATTTGCTAAAATGGGTGACTTTCTTTGTCACCAGTGTAAATGTGTCTTTTTGACATATTTTAAACTTATATCCTGAATGACTTTTGTGGCATTTTTCCTATGCTATAATGTTCATTTGTTAAGGATAATGATCCTATATGTGTTTAATTGTCTAAATAGTTCAATTGAGCTAGAGTTACATAAATTGAACCTTGCTGATTTTCTTGCCTATTTAATATCTTATTTGATATCTTATTTGCTATCTTTAACCTATTTTAATGTTTGTATGAAAAAGCTACCTTATTGATGGGGTAATGGGTAAATACCATAATCATTGTGCACAATGAAATTCCAGTGATACCCTAGCTGGGAAGGGTTATGGTCCTGGCTATAGGGTCTGATCCACCTTATGTTATTTAAATATTATATTGATAATGATATGCATTTTATGGCCCAATATCTGTTATATATACATAGTTATTATTTCTTCCAGTGCATATACATCTATATTTGATGTCCATAAACTATTTCCCTTGATTTGGTCCTTTGGTGTGCTATCCATGAGCCAATTGTTAATATTGTTCATTTGTTGCTACCTATCTAGCGTCTGTGTGATAATATATATATATCGACTCACCGAGTATAAAAATACTCACCTTTTTAGTAGTTTTATCTTTTCAGGTCAAGAGTAAAGCTGGTCCACAATTTCTTCATCAGTGGATCCAGCTGTGTTATAATAATGTAAATATTGAACTTGTATATATTTTCCTTGTACAATTTTAGATGCTCTATGGATATGTAAATTATTGGGATAACTATACTTAGTACGGTCTGTAGTATTATTAGTTACTAATATATAATGTAAATGAGTTGTGTTGAGATCAGATATGATCACAGATGGTGACAAATAGTATGATTATATAGATATAAATGTGTTACAGTAGGTGATGTTTAAAGGTTATAAAAGGGTTCTACAGGTATCGGTAGCCTTATGTTGTTCCTACATCTTAGGACCGTCATGTTTCAAAATTGGTATGTGACAGCTAACTTATATATTTCAATTCAATTCAGAATTGCAATCAATACAATTTCGTGAGATTTCTTTCCCAATTTTGGTTCTTGCATAAAATCATTAGAACTTATCTAAGCTAATCACTTTGTGGTATTCATCAATTATACTAATGTTATTGACACAAGTTTGTCAAGGGATCAAGATTTTCTTGTTTTGAATCTAATTTAGTTTTCCAATTAGTCGCTTCCAAGCGTAAAGATTATTGGTTTCAAAGCAAGTGTTTGTGGTTCACATTAGTTTTATATCAGAACTTAGGATCTAAATTAAGTTTCATATCATTATTTTACTTATTATTTTTCAGTTTATGTTTCTTTTCATTTATTTTTGTTTCTTTTGGTTCCTTTTTGTTTCTCTTCATTCCTTTTCGTTTTGTATTATCTTGTCTAGTTCAGTCTTAAATATGTTTGTCTAGGCTTATATTTAAAATCAAAATAATAACAATAATAATAATATAGATTGTTCTTGTTTTTTGTCTTGCTTAATATTGTTTTATCTTCTTTTCATACCTTTTTATTTCATTCCGTATCTTTTCATTTCATTGTTAATCACTTGTTTATGTCTTAAAATATATATAAAAAAATAACACAAACTCACCATTCAAATTGTCCTATTTATTTTGTCTTCAAATTATTCTTATTTCTTGTGCTTTCCTTCAAATTGTTCATCTACTATCGCTTTGTTTTCTTCATTTCATTTCTATTTAACTTTTTTTTTTATCTTGATTTCTATTAATTAATTTTAGTTCTTGCAAATTGAGTTGTTGAATATATGAAAAAAAAATTGAAACTAAAAGAAGAAGCAAATTGCCCATAAAGAAAAGAGAAGAAAAGAAAAAGAAATTTTGGTCAAAAATTATGAAAAGACTTTATATCTAGTAATTTTTAATTAATTAATTACTAGTTAATGAGGAAAACTCTATTTTTTATTTTTTTTACAAAAAGATATTGCAGATACGTGATTTGAACCTGTGACATGAAAAAAAGAAGAAGAAAAAACCCAATTTTAAGGAGATTTTTCAGAATTGAGTTAGGATTTGAATTGTCAACCTCAGTTTTCAATATTGAACTAGGATTTAAATTGTCAAACTTCATTTTCAACATTGAAGTAGGATTTTACTTTTCAACTTAAATTTTAGTATCAAGCTAGGAAAGCTCTAAAATTCTATCTTTTTAATTTTTGAATTGCATGATTTTTCCTTTTAAATAGTTTGAATTATTCTATTAATATTTATTTATTTATTTTTGTTTCAATTATTTCCTTTTCATTTCAATTTAATGTGTAAAGTATAAAAAAATGTCATATGGTAGTGTAATACCCAAGATTTATGCTGTAGTTATTATACAATATCATTAGCTATCGGACCGAAAACACCGACAGTACTTAGAAATTTAAGAAATTAATATAATATTCTATGAAAGTTTATTTTTCTCAGTTGCATGGGTAATGAGAGATTAAGAATAATGATAGTCAATTATATGAAGAAATTATGGAAAAGTATTAAAAATGATGGAAAATTAATAGAGTGGTAAAATCATAAATAAGTGAAAATTTAGGGGTATTTTAGGAAATCCACTGTCCACTACCCAAAATTGTTCCAGAAGATATATGATGGTAAATTACAGTTAAAAATAAACTATTTCACTCCCCACTTCATAATCTAAAACTCAACATAATTAACATAATAAGCTACAGAAAGTTTTGGGGTCAAAGAATAAATAATGGAAGTTTTGGGGAGGAAAATATAATTTACCAAAGTTTTCACCTATATAAAGGACACTTAGCCATTTTGTCTTCATTTTTCTTCACTTATTCTTCTTCATCTTTTTGGCCGAACCTCATTTTACTTCATCCCATCAAATTTCAAGAAAATTTTGTTAAGGAAACCTAAAGAAAACTTAAGAATCCACCTTGTTTCATCCTTTTCCATCCAATTTTCTCCAAAAATCACAAAGAAAATCAAGAATCCATCAAGAGTAGATTTTGGACACTTCTTTCCAAAGAGGTAACTTGAAGTTTTCTTTGATTATTTAGGTTAAGTATTCTAAGTGATGAATTAGATGGGTTTGATGTTTGATTGTATCAATTGATGCATATGGAAGAAAATCCCCAATTTTTCAAACCCTAATAGAAGTTGTTTGAAACCAAACTCTAGATTAATGATCTTTAATGTCGAATTAAGATAGAATATATTTAATTGATACTATTGGAAGCTTAATTGATGTTGGTTTTGGTATAGAAAATCAAGAAGACAAAGATTGCCATATATGTCTCCTATGAAGGAATTGGTGGAAAAAGATTTTTTATAGGCAATTTGAAGTTATAGGTGAGTTTAATATGCATCATTTAACATGTCTAATGTCTTAGATTGAACTTTGGAAACAATTCTTGAAATTCATGTGTTGGTTGAATGCCTTTAAGCCTTGTTTCCTTGAAATTTTGCTTGGTTTTCCTTTGTATTCCAAGCCTTATTTGATCCTTTATGTGTTGTTGTTTATTGGATTCCATTTATTTATTATATTGCTTACATTGTGAGCTTGATGTTTGAAATTGGGGTAATGTTGATGTTACACTTAAACCTTACCAAAATTCCTAATGAATGTTGCACACATTAGGCAAATTGCCTAAGTGAATGTTGGCAATTTGCCTCTATAGGTCTATCATTTGAAAATCTCAAAGGCCTACGATTTAAATGCCATTGTCGCCAGCGAAATTGGCTAGCCAATCTTGCTAACCCAAGTGACCTTGAATAACTACTTTGTAATCCAATCCATAGTTGGTTGTTATACCTATTGTTATTCTATTTGTACCTTCCTCTGTTTATATGTTATTGAATAATAGTACCGATTGATATATTTGAAACCTATTGTTCATTGATGAGCTATTTGTTCCTTATTGATATCCATTGATTTGTTGCCATCCTATTGCTGAATTAAATGTTTATTTGATAGAGCTACCTTACAAACGGGGTAGTGGGTAAATACTATCGGCAATGTGCATATTATTTATTATGGGCCCTAGCTGGGAAGAGTTAATTATCCTAGCCATAAGGCTTAGCCCTCCTTATGTATATTACATGTGATTATATATGAATAAATGTATTAAGGCCTAATATCTGTCTTATCCATATGATATGTGGATTGATATCCTGTTTATTGACCATAAGCCATTGCTTTTGTTCAATTCACTGTCTTTTATAATTTGGTGTGCAACCCTATTAACCAGTTATTATTTATTTGTTATCCTTACTATTTACCTAACCATTGCCTTTAATATGATGTATATTAGATTCACTGAGTATTTTATACTCATTCTATAGTTGTTTACCATTTTTCAGAGCAGGAGTAGAGGTAGATTCCAGAATCCCTTTCTCTGTGGAATTCTATTGTTTATTTCGACAGTGTAATTATTTAACTTAGACTTATGTATTATATTTTAGTAGCTCCATGGGATTGTATATGAATATAGATAGATTATATATATGAATATATAATGTTTTATAAAGGTTTTATATGTTTATGACATATGTTGGTAATGACTACAGGCATCATAATCATAGATTACAAAATGACAAGTTACAAAATGACAGAGTACAAAATGCATAATAAGTAATTAATTAGATAATTATAAGATATTAATTGGTTAAGATATGGGTTTTACGGTTGTCGGTCGCCTCTAGCAGGTCCTGCATTATAGGACTGTCATGTTCCAAATTTGGGATGTGACAGATAGTATAAAAAAATATCATATGGTATAAGCCATTTTATAAAATTTAAGGATTAAAATAGAATTTGCACTTAATTAGTGGAAGGTGGAACCCATTAGTACTAAAATTTTTTCATCTTTTCTTTTCCATTTCTTTATGGCCATTACATGCACCTTCCTTTTATTTTTATTTTATTTTCTTCATCTTTTTCTTATTGGACCAAGTGTAGATAATAATAAAAATGAGAAGTTATTTGTTTCATTTTTCTTTTCTTTCATTAGTTTTGGTCGTGACACTTGTTAACCAATTTCCTTTTTATTTTTCTTCTTTCTTTCTTCTTTCTCTTGTTGAGCCATGTATATTAAATGTCAATCTCATTTTAAGAAAAAAAAAAAAATACTTAATAGCTTTTCTTTCATTTTGGTCTTATATACATGACTTATATTTCTTTATTTTATTTTTTTTTAGTTTTCCTTTCCTTATATGACATGTGTTATAAAAAAAATATTAAACAAAGAAAAATAATCAAAACTCAATTTCTTTTTGTTGTTGAGTGATAAGGAGTTTAGAATTAGAAAAAGATAAGTGGTAGCCTTGAAATGCTAATTAAGTTAAATATCTTAATCTTGCTTTAATTTTAGTTTTTATAGTATTAATGAGTAGAATAGATGATGAGTTAGTTTATTTGAGTTATAATTTGATATATATATGAATTAAGAAGAGGAAATCGGGTTAGAAAACTTAGGATAAGGGTTAGGGTTTTAAACAAATTTATTTCAATTAAACTTTAATTTCAGTAATTTAAGGCTAAATTAATTCTAAATTAAGTCCTATTGAATATGTAGCACCAAGAGAAGATATGGAAATAATAGAAGTGAAAGAGTAGATGAAGATCCTCCATTTTGTTTATGTTGATGTTTGAAGTGAAGTGGTAATTTTGTCAAATAGTTAGCTAAGATGAGTGACAAATATACTATTATGCTTGTTTTTGAATTAAAATTATTGAATTAAAATTTACATACCTTATTTATTTACTTTGGCAGATTGTATGATTATTGATCCATGATTCTTGAATTCAACATAGTTGATCTTATTAACCTATTATCCATTGAAACAATGAATGATTGAGTTGATTCCTAAAATACTATATGTTGGCCGAACCCTAAAGTGGTATTGATCCTAATACATTTTGCTTATATGATTTGTCTAATTGTTGAATAATCCAATATAAGATGAGGAGGTTCATTAACAAAACTACTTTATCCGATGAGGTAGAGAAAATTCATCGGCATTGTGCATAATAAGTTAGTATGCTACTGGGATATGTAGCCCCTGCTTTATATTAGTTAGTAGCCTATTATTTATGTCTTGCACCTCATTGCTTTAATTATTTCATGATTACAGTATTAACCATTTCTTTAATTATATTCCTTATTTCTTCATTTGATATTATTGACATGCCTATCACATTGTATATTTTAGAGTAAACCATAAATCATTCTTGTGAGCTAGCCTTGAAATACCTAGCCTCACAAGAATGGTAGTATATTCATTACTCATTGAGTTATACTCACTATTTATATAGTTAACATTTTCCAGGATCAAAGTAGATAGTGGTGGTTCTTCAATGATTTCTTCCTCAAGTTTTGAAACCTTCTATATTGTGAATACATAATTTTGTACCCCAAGTAGACTCGGACCATGCAAGACTGGTTAGCGATCAACTAGAGGTCAAAATAAACTCTGATACAGACAAACCAGACTATGCCAAACTGATTGGCTTCAACTAGAGGTCAAACCACCTTAAGATCAGATGAATCAGATCAAAAGAAGTTGGAAGTGCCATGTGGCATCTTGGCGGGAAAGCCAAAGGCCTCTGGCGGCACCGCTAATATGCTCTGTTGGTGCTGTTAGCATGCTTTGGTGGCACCGCCAAGAGGCTCCAGCGAATTTTTTGAATTCCATATCATTTTTTGTCCGTCTATGACCCCCAACCTTTTTTTCTATAAATACAGGCTCCCATACACTCCAAAATTTATATCAGAACAATTAAGTTGAGTTTTCTTTAGTTGGCTCTCCTTTCTTCCTCCTTATTCAATTTTCTTTAACATAAGTAGTTCATCTCTCTTTGATTTCGAACTGATCTCTCCAACTCTTTTTAAGTGGGAGGAATAAAAGACTATCACTTTTAAATTAATTTGACTAATTAATTCAATTTGGTAGTTAAAATTGGATAATAATTAGACTTTTGGACTGATTTTATTACCCTAACGAAAGTGAAACTCCGGTTCGGAAGAACTCTAAAACGCCATCCACCCAAGTCGTGAAGTAAGGTATTGTGTTCTAAACTCAATCTTCTTAAGATTAATACATTGCATACTGCATATATCTTCTTCTACCTTTCTTTAATTTGGTTAAGTATCAAACTAAAGAAAAAGCATAATTGCATCTCTCTTCTTTTACTTTTCTTTAATTTAGTAAAGCATCAAACTAAAAGACAATCAATTTGCATCACTATTCTTCTACCTTTCTTTAAATTCGTAAAGCATCAATTAAAGAACTAAAATATGATAAAATGGAAGAGGTAAAATCAGATCTAAACACTTTGCAAAAAGGAAAAACTGCGTGGGTTTTGATTCCCATTCAAAGGAATACGCAAACAAGCTATTTCATAGCTTCAAATCCAAAAACACCAAAAAAAAAAAAAAAAAAAAAATTCTTTTCAAATTGTATATTTTGTATTTGATTTTATCTTTTATGTAATTTTGGGGAATGTGTGCTTAACCTAGAATTTCCATAAGAGCTAGAGTTAACATCCCCTATTTTTGGGTTTTGATGTAATAATTAAATCTTTTTTATTTTACTTTTTGTTCTTTACTTTATTACTTATGGATGTTCATATTTTATTATGTTGCATTCATGTATAAATACCATTCTTATAACTTGCCTATAAAATAAATTTTTCATAAATCAATTGTTAAATGAAAAGCCAAATTAAAGTTACTTAAAATAAAAAACCTAGTCTTCGAACTTAGTTCCGGTTCCAAGGTCTAGTGATTTTATCTTTGGGTTAATTTAGAGTCAAAAGTTTTGTTTTTCTTTATTTTCCCATAAAAATTAAGGTGATGACTCTTCTAAAATTTTCAAAATAAAAGTTAAAGAAATAAGTTGCAAATGTAAGGCAAAAGCTGTCTTTAATGCATAGAAAATCACCCGAAAGTGCATCTCGGTGCTCCGGTGAGGCCTCACAGTTGGCAACTCCACTGGGGATAAACTTTTTGAAAGTTAAGATGACTACTAATTGGTTTGAAAAGAATACTTTTTTAAAGTAACTTTTATTTGAATTCTTATTTAATGGTTGATTTTCATGCATAACTTGCATAACTAGTAGCAGATCAAAGCTTTTCGGATAACAAGTAGCATTGACCTGTCAACTCTCTTTGAGTATGTTGGAAGATAGCAAAAGCATCCATCTCGCAACGAATCTTCAATATTTTTGAAGTTGTAAACACTCATTTTTTACACCCCTCGGACTCGTGCCAACTCGAACGGCATTTCCCGGAACCAAACCCACGCTCGGACAGACTCAGATGGCCTCAGAACAGAGTCGGGCCAGTGCTGCCACCCTTCAGGCATAGCATTGCCGCCAGAGAGGGGTGGCGCCACCGCCATAGCCTCTGGGCGGCATCTTCCATGCCCAAGGGCGGCATCCGCCCTCCTTGCCACTGTGCTGCCATCCTTCAGTCCCTGTGCCGCCAATGCCTCTGGCGTCGCCGCCACCCCTTTCTGGTTGCAACAACTCCTCTTGTTGGCGATAACGACGTTTTGGACTTGATTTCTTCCGAATCCCACATTAAAAAAATGATGGGATTCAGCCCCCCAAGCTCCTATTATAAATAGAGAGCCTCCCTCCACCTTCCAGAACAGACAGAAACTCACAAAGACTCACGGAAACAAGGAAAAGAAGACAAGAAATCGTTTACATTATTAGATTTTGTCTTTTTTCCTCTCCAAGTCATATTTTCTTCTTTTTTAGCTCTCTTTAAATTTAAAGAGTTGCTATTAGGGGCATATTGAGCCTCTCAGTTGAATATTTCTTCGAAGCAAGGTCCCTCCGCTGGTTTGTTTTCTTAAGAGCTAAGAAGGCATCCCGACCCATCTTCTCGGGTGTCATCCGATCCAAGGTGGAACTCCGGTCCGAAAGAGCGCTCCGTCTGTCAATATCCCTAAAAGCTAGGGAAAAGGTACGGTCTCTTAACTCATCTTCTTTATTTTGGTAGAGAATTAAAATAAAGAATCAAAACATGATAAATTGGGCATAAAATCGACCCTCCTTCGCGAGAAGGAAGAACTGCGTGGGTTTTGATTCCCATTCAACGGGATACGCAGGCAAGCTGTATGAAAGCTTCAAATCCAAAAAAAGAAAAAAACCATCTCTTTTCCTTTAATTATTTGCTTAACTTTATTTGTTGAATATACTGTTTGGGGAATGTGTGATCAACCTAGAACCCATAAGGGCTAGAGTTGATATCCCCTATTTTTGAGGTTTTGAGATGTAATAATTTACTTTTATTGCTCTCTTTAATTGTTTTATTCGATTCTATTTCAATTGCTCATGCATTTTATATGTCATTCTTTAATTGTTCATGAAAATCATTTTAAATCAAGGTTAAAATTGAAAGCCAAGTTCAACCGAAAACCTAGTCCCTGAACCCTCTTTGGTTTCGAGGACCAGTGCATTTTTTCCTTTGGGATAAGATTGGAGTCAAAATGGGTTTTTACCTTAA
>CANXYC011494297.1:0-33722 GCA_948193065.1 Aleurites moluccanus
TACTCAAAATTTATCGAAAATCTACGCGTGTCCCATATTTTCCAGTCCCGGCTTTGGTCTCCGATTGAGGCAAAAGAGATACCATTGGAAAGCCCATGAAAAATGGAGTCAAACGAAACCAAAATTACCAGAAAAGGATGCCTGAGCTAACCAGAATATGCCTAAGAGCGTCCATCGCCGACGAGCCGTTGATCGGTGCGTTTGCTGTGCTCCGGTGACTGTCTACGGCGAGACTCCACCAGCAAGGTCGCCTGAACCTACCCTTCATCGTGGTGGTGTGCGAATCGGCAGTGGGCGACTGGAGAGTAGATTTCCGGTGACCTTTTCTTCTTCTCTCTCTCTGCGTTCCTACACTGTCCATTTCTAAGCTCCATTTCTTTGTTCCATTTTTGTTCCATTTCTTCGTTCTATTTCTGCATTCCATTTTTCCTTCTTTTATTTTATTATTCTTCTTCTTCTTCTTCTTTTTTTTTTGTATATATATAATTTAATAATATTATAATTTAAAAATCTAAAGAATATTTTATAAATATTCTTTCAAAAATAATTTAATACTCTGCAAATAAATAATAATAATAATAATAATAAAATCTTAATTTGAATATTAAAAATAGTTAATTTAATAATTAATAATTAACTAATAATTTATAATTCATCATATAATAAAATAATATCAAACTTTATACTTAAAAATTAAATTTTTCTTCGCTTTATATAATAATAAAATATTATATAATTTAAAAATATTTTTATATTTATTAAATATTATTCAAAATATTATTTTTCTTTGATTAAAATAATATTTTAAAATTAATAAAAAGAAATTTGGGTGTTATATTTTAGCATTTTTATTACAATATTTTATAAATAATATAGTTTTTCTATGCATATATAAGTAAGTAGTTATAATGATTAAGCACCAGTAGTTATTATTATTATTATTATTATTATATAATTAATTGCTTTATCATTTTTATTTTTTAAAAAAGGTACAGTAATGCTCAGCCCATTTAGCAGAATCTCAATTGCAAAAAGAAAGGAATAAAGGCTGCAATCAAGCAGAGGTGGCTAATTAAAGATATAAGATGAGGCATTAATTGGACAATAATGTATATATGATAAATCTTTTTTATATTAAAGGTGCAAAAAGTTTTTGCTTTAATCTACTCACTATTCATCCATTAGTTCAATATTTCTCTTCTAATTTAAGAGTATTAGATAATATCTCTTTCTTTAAAAAAAATAATAATACAAGAAAGAAAGAATATACTTAATATTTTTAATTGTATGTTTAACTTGATACTTTTTATCTTATAAATTTTAATTTTAATTTTAATGTAGTATCACAAATAAGATATAATTTTTTTTTTATAAAAATTTAATAAAAATATTACTGGATTAATAACTATATAATTCAATATTTATTTCGCAGTATAAAAAATTAAAAATTCAAATCTTAACAATTTTCATCTTTTTTAACAAGTTAGAATTCAACCATAACATTTAACATATTTTCAACTTAAAATTTGTACAAATAGATCATGGAGCATTTCATACCTACACATTTGGCAACAGAAAAATTTATACCAAACAAAAAAACTGAAAACAACACCTCCAATTTGTTTTTGCTAAACTAAAATGACTACTATTTTCCGAGGTCTCAAGCATGGAAAGCAACAAGATAAAGCTCAGTCTGTCCATTATTCTGATTTCTAAGTTTCTGACTGAAACCTTCTTTGAAGAAAAAAAAATAAAGATTCACACTGACCAATAGATTGAATTTTCAAAGCCATATTCATGCATACAATACCCATTTTGAAAAAAAAAAAAAAAGAAAGAAAAAAAAAAAGAAAAAAAGAAAAGAAAGAGAAAGAGAAAAAGAAAAAGAAAAAAAATAATGCCCAATTATATACATAACCTCAATTATCAGCAAGATCTTAATTCTTGCTTCTTACATGACTCCACCATAGCATACACTCAAAGAACAGAATTTATACTTTCATCTGCTAAAAACCTAAATAGCCCGAACCCAAATCTCTTCCATGCATCTCTTCTTCTCCCATTAACCAAACAACAGAAAAAAAAAGAAAAAGAATGTCAACCCAACCACAACAACAACAGCCTGTTGACATTTACCCAAACACAGTCACTGGACAGTTGCCGCCGGTTTCCCATTCCCACTCAAATGGATCATTTGGGACAGTTTTTATAGTTCTTGCTGTGATTATTGTTGTATCAGCTATGGCTTGTTGCCTCAGTAGGCTCTGTAATAAGAGTCAAGGCAACAATAAACACCATAATAATAATAATAATAATAAACCCAATAAGCAGAGCCACCAAAATCCTAATTTTAGCTCAGAAGAAAGAGGAGAAAGGGGAAGAGATCAGACAGGAGGGGATCTTGAATTTGGGTCTGATAAGGGTTCCCCAAAAAGCGGAGCACCAGGAAATGGAGGAGAAGGCAGCGGATATAATAATAAGCCATCATCTGAACATGCTCTTACTAATAATAATACTAATGGGCATGGACATGGACAGGGTGAAATCAAACATGTAAGCGATCCTGTTGATGATGGCCAGTTGAAGCCTGGTTCTTAAGGTCATATCGTTCATGAAAAGGGTTAATTCATTTCTTCATGTATATATGTTACTTTCTGTTATTGGTTACCATTTTTCTTGAGCTCTTTTCTTTTTCCTTTTCTCTTTTTCTTTTCTAGATTTCATTCTGCAGCTTGAAATAAATATGTAATTACTGAGATTTGATCAATTACTTGCTGTCTTTTTGCTTGGTGGGGAACACTATGAATTTCTAATTTATTTTCATAGATAATTGCTTATTCAATATCTCAAAAAAAAATTCATCATTTTTCTACCATTATCTATCATCCTCGCAACTTCTAATAATCTAACCATATCAAATCCTTAAAAATAATAATAAAACTTCTATAAATTATTAATATCATTAAAATTTATAAATTTTGTTAATTAAAAAAATATTAATTAATCAATAAATTAATAATTTATTAATTTAAAAATAATATTCATAATTCAATAAATATATATTTAAACTAATTAAGAATTCATTATATATTATTAATCTTATAATCAATTCTATATAAATTAAATAAATTTAATAAAAATTATGTGATTAATTAGATACAAATTAATTAAAATAGATAAAAAAATATTATCAATTAAATATAAATTAATTGAATCTATGAATTAAATGAATTAAAAATAATAATAAATTAAATGAAGTAAAAAAAATAAGTAAATATAATTATTTAAATTTTAAATAATCTTTAGTCATATTTTAAAAAAGTTCATATTATAATTTATTATGTATATAATATCGATAAATTATTAATTTATAATATGAATAAATTCAACTATGTAATGATTTTTTAAAAAATATTATCTTATTAATTTATTTTATTAATATAAATTAAAACTATAAAAAATTATTCTATAATAAAATGTATAATTTACATAAAATTTACACTATATATATTCACTAGTCGGACTGATAATAGCTGGGCCTAAGTTAGGTTAATTTTTTTTTTACTCAATTGATGTGATAAAGCTGAAGCCCAATCTAAACATGAAGGGAAGCCTTTTCAAAATTGCATTGATAAATTAAGGAAGCCCAACCAAAGATGAAGCCCTTCAAGAACCAGGATTTGTAATTATTTTTGTTAGAACTTAATTTGCCATTTGTGTTTCTCAAGGTCCAAGTCAATTTTTTAATTATATAATTATTTTTAAGAATTCTTTCAAAAATATCAAAAAAATAAAAAATATTTCATTTTTACTATTAAAAAAAAAAATTTAAATACTACATACTTAAAAATATTTTTTCAAAAATATAACATATATCAAAAATATACTACACATATATCAAAAAAAAAAAAAAAAAACTGTAAAATTAAGAAAAAAAAGTCAAAAAATAATATATTTGTATAATATTTTTTTATTTTTATTATAATTTAATTATTTTAATCGTTTTGCAGATATAATTCATAAATACTTAAAATAAAAAAGAAAAATTTATATAATTAATTTTAATTAATTTAAAATTAAAATTGAATTGAATTGCGTTGAGTTAAAAAAAAAAAAAAAACAAACTGGTATGTTAGTGTTGATTGTCCTTTGGTGTACAAGTCCTTGATGATTGTACTGTTTGGGAAAGTTACAAACACATGCTCTACCCGTAAAAATATTCCCTTTTGCTAATAATGTAGTCCCTCTAAATATTTTTTTTCCCACCACCACCCTTACACTTCAAATATTACTCCTATAAAATTGCTATACATGTGTTACCTTATATTATACATTTTAATATTTAATAATCTATTTTTAATATACAGTGTAATTTTTATAAATTAATACTATTGATATTCATAAATTTTATTAATTTAAAAAATATTAATTAATTAATAATTTATTAATTTAAAAAAAATATTTACAATTCGATAAATATATTTAATCAATTAAAACTTTATTGTGTTTTACTAATGTTATAATTAATTATTAATTCAATATAAATTAAATAAATTGAATAAAAAATATGTGATTAATTAAATATGAATTAATTAAAATAAAAGAATATAAACTAAATGAATAGAACATGAAAATATGTGATAAATTGAATATTAATTAAATAAAGTGAAAAAAATATGATTGTAATTATTTAAATTTAAAATATTTTTTAAAGTTATATTTTAATAAAGTATTATAATATATTATATATATAATATTGATAAATTATTAATTTATAATATGAATGAGATTATAGAAATATATAAAAAATTTTATAAGAGTATTTTTTTATTAATTTATTAAAATTATTAATTAGTCTATTAGTTCAAATCGTGACAGTAAGAAATTATTAAATAATAAATGTTATTAATTTATACAAATTATAAATTTATAAAGTTTATACTGAATGTTCATTGACATGGTGTCTCCTGTCAATTTATTGGGTGCTATTCTGATTCTAACTGGAAAGCATTATTGATATATATTGTTTATAAAAAAAAATTATCACAAAATATCAATGTCTAATTGGATTCATAGTTCATTTACTTATTAATGATAATGATGAAACAATTGTTTGATGATATATAAAAAATTTACTATAAAATATCTATTAACCATTTTCATCTTTCTAGAAGAAGAAGAAAGAAGAAGGGAAGGTGTGATGGAGGTGGATCAAAGGAGAGTGGCAAAGCAAAACATTCCTATTGATGATTAAGGTGCAGTTATGGGTACCTTTCACTATATAATAAATTGCTTTTTGAACCATTCGATGGCCGTTTTCTCGAGGGTGACTATGATTTTCTTTGTCAGTCAAAAACTGACTCTGTCCCCTCTCTTTCTTTCTCTCTCTGTCTCTGTAAGGATCCGATTCCTCTCTGTCACAGATTTGCTACAGATTTCATTGATTCTCTTTCTTCTTCTGATAAAACTGAAACAACAATAATAATTAATAAATAAAATTAAAAAAAAAAAGTCTGTTAATCTTGTCGTGTACTAGCCTCTGTGCTTCTAAAACAAAGACATAAAAGGTGTCTCTAACTGATATTTAATGAGTAAAAGATTGAAAGAGGGTTTGTTGTGACAGGAGGAGACATGAGAGCAGTGGAATTTCTTAGACCCTTTGTTGATTCTAAAGCTTGGGACTACTGTGTTGTTTGGAAATTGGGCGATGATCCTTCAAGGTCCCATTAGTCTCTTTCTCAGAGCTTTTTAGTGTTTACCCATTTTTACATTGGTTTCACTTGTTGCGTTTTTCTCATTGTTGATTATGTAGGTTTATTCAGTGGATTGCATGCTGTTGCAGTGGCAGCGGCAGCGGTAGTGGTGGTGGTAAACTGAAAGAAGAAAGAGGGGAAGAGAACCGCTCTGTTCCTCTTTGCAGGGATTTGTGTTTTAAGCATCCAATTAGTAGCAAGGCTTGTGAGGATCTTGCTTATTTCCCTTCTTTCTTGCCTTTATATTCTGGGTACTCTCTAAACTTGGTCCATTTTTTGTATATATTTTGGTAATATTATGCCAGTTAAATTCTGATATGTGGGTCTGTAAGCAGAATTCACGGAGAGGTTGTATTATCAAATCAATCAAAGTGGCTTACCCATGCCAATGCCTCAGACTCAAAGCTCTCTCCTGTTAGTTCTTCAATCTCTCCCTGTATCCATTTCTTGTTTAATAATTTCAAATGGGTAAACTTTTTCTGATACATATCCCATTCGCTTGCTGAGATAAGTGATGATTTCTAATAAAGAAAGGAAGTTTTTATGAGAAACCCTTTTGAACACCTGATATTTAATTTTCATCAGGAACCAGAATTAATCACAAATTCTTAATAGATGCGCAATAATATTTGCCTAATCCAAGAGAAAAATGAATTTGGCAGGGGTGGATTGGAACACGAGTTCTTATCCCAGTATTTGGTGGACTTATTGAGCTCTTTTCAGGAAAACATGTAAGGTCTATGTGCTTGGCTTTTATACTAAATTTTGATACTATGATTAAGATATCTGTCTCTAGTCAATGAAAAAACTACATTTTTCTCAGATACCAAAAGATCAGAAGGTTATAGAATTTATTACTTCTCAGTTTAATGCGCTAAAACAAGAGGTCATGATTGCACATGGCTACTCTAGCTTCAATGAGCTCTGTCTTGATCCATTTCCTGACAAGAACTTGCAAAAGTTGCCGCCTCCCTGCCACTTGTTAAGTTTGATTCCTCAAACACAGGTTCTTCACTCATTAAACCAAACCAATACCCATTCTAGCTTTGAAGGATCTTCCAGTGGTTCCAATCCTTCAAATGAGCATCCATCATCCGATTCGCATTCTAGTTACTTATCTCAGACTGGAATTTTGAATCAATCTATTGGAAAACCCTCTGGCTCTAGAAAATCCAAGTATGATGAGAACTCATTGAAGAAACAAGCAAGTCTATTGCCAAATTGCAACAACAAAGTTGCAAAAGTTATCCAGAGATCTGAAAGTGATCAGTTCCAATCCAAGAATCTTGTCACTGAAAGGAATCGGAGGAACAGGATCAAAGATGGGCTCTATACTCTGCGAGCTTTAGTCCCCAGGATAACCAAGGTTAAGATAGCTATATCTGTCAGCTACCATACTAGTCATTCTTTCACCTCTCCATTTATCTGAGCAATTGTCTTATTGATGAATAGATGGATAAAGCTTCCATTCTTGGAGATGCAATCGATTATATTGGTGAGTTAAAGGAGGAGGTGAAGAAACTCCAGGATGAGCTCAAGGAAATTGAAGAAGAGGAAGGCAAAAACACCAATTCAGAACTAATAACTTCAAAGCTGGAGGAATTACATGATAGCAGCAAACCCCAGTCTCCCATAGAGAACAACCAAGATTCCTATGGTTTGGATAAACATAAGAAGAATGAGGTATAAAACAACCAGAAACTAGAATTTTCACTTTTCTTTCAACTCCTGAACTCATTCTATTACTGTTATATTTGGAATGAAAAAGGTGTGTCCTTTATTTTTGACAATTTTCATTTGGTTCTCTATTGAGTTTTGCATTTATTCTTTTCTTAAGTTGCAGCTAGATGTAAACCAGATCAGTGAAAGAGAATTTCTGATTAGGCTCTTTTATGAGCAGAAGCGAGGAGGTTTTGGAAGGTTGATGGAGGCAATATATTCGTTGGGGCTTCAAGTTGTTGATGCTAATATGACAACATTTAATGGCAAGGTCTTGAGCATTCTCAAGCTTGAGGTGAGATTTATATAGTGGATTCTAATATTTGATTGGAAACATATTCTGGGTTTAGTTTCCCCAGGAATTCAGTTAGTCTGGTTTGTTTTTCAGATAAACTAAACTGAGAAATTTGATACTAAAATAAAATATATATATCAAAAGTAAACTAAAATCATATGTGAATCATAATTCAGATGTCCTAAATCTTGTCAATGCATAGGCCTTCATGCATCAACCCTCGTCCGCCAAAAACTCCCCCTGAAGGCATCTCCTCTGCTCTTCTGCTATTTTTTATTCGATTATTTCCAATATTTACTAAGTTGTTTCTTTTCTGCAAGGCTAATGCAAAGGACATTCAACCAAAGAAATTGAGAGAGTCATTGCTGAAGCTGGGAGGGTAAACAATTTCAGACTACAGAAATTGAAGAGTTAAAGAAGGAAAGTTGGAGGTTCCTCCATTCATTTACTTGCAGCTAAGATTGCTATAGTGATATGCTTCAACAGCTATGAGATTCAAATATAACATCTAGTTGTAATCAATGAAACTTTAATATACAGAATTGCATTTCCCCCTTCAGTTTTGCCTCTTTATGGAATGATTTTTGTAATCTTTTATATAAAACTTTCTCATGTAACTTCCATTTTACAAACAAGATCACTGAAAACTCATTGTAGAAATGCTTTCCAAGTTCTGTATTCCTCTGTGGAACAAAGCATTTTATGATTTTGTCAGTTTTGTGCACGAAGCACCACCACTTCACCTGTATAATTTGCGTATTATAATTTATTAGAACATCCAGCATTGATACAATAATATATATGTCAATAATATTGCATGCATATTTCTATTTCTATCCTTCACAAACAAAATGTAAAATTGAAATTTAAAAAAAAAAATGTTTGTAAGATTAAAAGAAGAAATAAAGAAAAGAGTTAACTGATATGTGTAATTTTTCTTTTTTGAATATGCTCATGCTTCATATCACATTTAGGGTCTACACCTGAATTAACAATTCCAAATAAATTTCATTTCATTTTTTCCTTTAAGAATCGGTTTGGAAAGTTAAAATTAGAATAAGAATTAAAATTAAAATTTTCAATTTTAATATTTAACAGTCATTTAAAATTAAAATTAAATTATATTCACAATTTCATAGGATTGTAATATAACTAGAAAAATAATTTCAGATTTTGATCCTCAACTTATAAGAATTATAATTTCACAACCATCAGTCACTCCCTCTCCTCCTCGCCACCGTCAGCGATAACAGTCCACCACTATCATCATCGATAATGGTGGATCATCACCGCCAACAACAAAAACTTGTTAAAACGTCACCGTCAGCTGATGATAATTCGCCGGACTATTATCGCCAACTGTCTATTGCCATCCCACCATCACTGTAGCCACTGCCAACGGTCCATCACTACCCCAGTGCTACCATTAACATTGATGGTCCATCACTATCACTACTACTTTTATCGTCATTAATTTTAATTCATTTTTAATTCTAATTTTAAATTTTTATATGGAACAAATATTAGAATTATAATTCTAATTTTAAAAAATTAGAATTGGGATTGAAAATTATAATTATAATTATAAAATATTATTGCGCATTAAATTGATATTATTTTAATTTATATTAAAATAATATAATTAAGTTAATTTTATATATTTAAACAAAAATTTCACATAAAATAAAAGGGTTTGATATAAAATATGATCAAAATTTAATAATTTAACTTCTGATTGTAAATTTCGATTTCTACATCAAGCCACTAAATAAGTCGGTGGATTGTAATAATAATGATGATAATAATATATGCTTAGGGGATCTAATTCATGTCTCTTAATCAAATTTCATGGTAGATTAATGGTAAGTATTCAATCAAATTTAAGAAATAAATTTAATGTAATATAGCAAATTCAAGCTACTTAATAATAGTTGATTCTTTTGGATATTAAATAAATTTTTATATTTATGTTAAAAAAGAAAAAAAGTCTTCAATTTAATAGAATTAGAGTATTTTAAAATCCGTCATTTTTCAAATTTGAATTGTAATGAAAAAGAAAATAAGTTGTTAAAGTAATTATTAAATAGAACGAAAATATATTTATTTTATTTATATAAAAATATATTTTTATTTTAAAGAAATATGGATTTTTTATTATTATTATTATTTTTTTTGGAATGTTTGTGGATTTTTCTGGATAATGACTAGAGCTGAATTTGCCAAAGAGGATATTTGGACGTATCAAACTCCATAAATTATAATAAATTTATATAAGCTTTAATATTTTGAGGTTGACCTTTGATTCATTGTAAACATTAATTTGTGAACCATATAAAAATATTTATTTATTTCAAACCGACTCTTTGAGCCAAAGTTTGTTGTGGCCATTTTTTTCTTTGCTCACAAGTAGCATACTTGCATTGGAAGTAATCCAAACACAACATTTATTCTTTAATAATCATAATTAAATTTAAATTTTCTTATATTTCCTAAAACACCCTTTTTATTAATAGTTCTACTAATTTTTTTTATTTTATAGTAAAAATCACGTTACTCACGAGAAATTATCATAATTTAGCATAATTTTTAAAAATAATTTTTTATATGGAGAAAAGTTATTTTTTTAAAAGTGATATTTTTAAAAGTAATTAATTGTATATTTGTGTTTGGTAAATATAATTTAAAAACTGCGTATAAACTTATAAAGGTATTTTTATTTATTAATTTTTTAAAATTAACTACGTTTTTAATATAAAATTCAGTTTTATTGAAAAGTTTCAATTTCTAATTTATCCAAATAGTAGAATTTTAGCTATCTAGATAATTACTTTTATTAATTTTGATATTTACTAAATACTATAAACTAATCCAAAATCAGCTTCTAACTCAAAAAAACTGTTTTTTCCTTTTCATAAACTGTGCCAGACAGGCACATATACTACAATGATAATTTTAATTAGATTTTTTTTTTATTTTTTAAGTAAGATTTTATTTTATATATAAATAAAGTTTTATTTTATTATTTATTGAAATAATTTATTATAGTTATTTATTGATTTTTATTTCAAATTATTTGTGAATATATATTATATTTATTTATTTTATTTAATATATATTAAATTTTATTTTATTATATATTGAAATAAATTGTTATAGCTTTTTATTTAATTTTTATATAAAATTATATATATATATATTGAGATTACAAATATATATATATATATATATATATATATATATATATATATATATATATATATAATCTCAAAGACATTAATGAAGTAGGAAAAAAAATTAAAAAAAAGTTAGTGTTGAAAAACTCACAATCTAATTATTATACCACATTTAATTGATTTGTTATTTCAAATATGATGTGTAGTTAGAGTTATTGTTTTCTCAGCACACTTGAGGGTTGTTTATGTAATTTTACCATCATGAGACTGAAACCGCCTCCATCTCTGAATCAAACTCCAATTTGGCTAGAAACTGCAACAAGAAATAAACTTGTCAGCCTGAAACCGCCAAAAGATTCAATTTATATATATATATATATATATATATATATATATATATATATATATATATACACATCTCAAGAAAGATGTTTTTCAATCTTTGCAAATCTTTGTCGATAATCTCTCTGTCTTTTTTTTTTGTTTTCTTTTCTTTCCCTCTGTTTGTCTGTATGTATAGACAATAGAAAGATTGATAGATATAACCTTTCTTTTTAGTTCTCCACCAACTAATCATGTTAACTAATCAATACTTACAAAGAACTCCTCAACAAATCACAATTCTTCATGTAATTTCTCTTCTCTTTCTCTTCTTTTATGTTAAAATTTTCTTCTTCTTTTTTCATGTTTTGGTAATTTTCTTGGTGTGGATGAGAAAAGGATTTTTTATGCAGATGGGCATTTTTTTTTTGGTGAATTTGATGTATTTATGTACATCAGCTATTATTTTTCAGAATTTGATTGTTTGTTTATGATTTTTGTTAAAACAGAGTGAGCAACAAGTTGACTTTGAAGACAGAGGATCTGTGATAATTGAAAATGATGATAGCGAAATTTTGGATTCTGCTAATTCGGGTGGTCCTAATGATGATGGTTTTGAGGATTTTACCCGCAATGGGATGTTCAAGATTGGAGAAGGAAGCAATGAATTTAACACAATAGTCAAGATTTTCCATGCGGGAATGGGAAGACAGGGAAAGGAGACTAAGATTGTGGCTGTACATAGGAATTCAGTTTCTAGTTTGGCAGGGAAAGGTCGGTGGCTTAGTTTTCGGATTTTTTCACAGGCGGTGGCTGAAAAATCTGGTGGCAAGGCTAATTTGCGGTTTGGTTGGTATGGAGCTTCGAGGGAGGAGATTTGTCAAGTCATATCCCATGGATTTAGTCTGTGCGGTGAAACTACTAGTGGTGAATCTCATGGAATTGGCATTTCTCTGACTCCTGTAAAATTTTCCAGTGATGGGTAAGTTCAATGTGCTTATTATAATTTGCGTCTCGGATTTTTTTTTATTTTTTTATAAAGGTAGTTGAATTTGTTCTGTTTATGCTCTGTTTGATTGCCGAGAAAGAGTAGGAGAAGAGAAGAAACTAAAACTTGTTTCAGAACAGGAGATGAAAAAAAAATAGTATCCACCCAAATAGGCCTATTTATGGCCTATAATTGATGTTAAAAATATTGTAATTGTTGTTACTTCTTCTCAATATTTCTCAGCAACCAAACAGAAGCCAAATCAGATCAAGAAAGTAATAATTTTTATGATTTTTCTTTGTTCTTTTGTACAGTGTGGCATCAGCTATTGTCGATGAAAATGGAATAAGGCATATGCTGTTATGTCGTGTGATAATGGGGAAGATGGAAGCAATTCCTGCTGGTTCCAAGCAATTTCAACCAAGTTCAGCAGAGTTCGACTCTTGTGTTGATAATGTTGAAGAGCCTAGAAAATTTACTGTGTGGAGTGCTTTCATGAATTCTCACATTTTCCCTAATTACATCGTAAGCTTTAAAGCCCCTTACTTCAATGGTAAGCAAAGTTGGTTCCATATCTATCTCTGTTTATTTTTTTACTTCAGAATTTCATTTTACTCTGTTTCCAGTCTTTGAACTTATTTGCTTTTGCGAATTCATGAATTGTTCAGGTTTGAGGAGAAATCTAGTGAGGCCAGTAAGACCCTCCTCACCGTGGATGAGTTTTCCTGCTTTACTGTCTATACTGAAGAAGTATGTTGAGCCTTCTAAGATGGCTTTGATCTTCAAATCCCATGATGAATTTAAGGTAAGGATATGGATGATCATATCAATTATACATTCAAGTTCATTTTCATTTCTAGCAAGTTCTTTGGTATCTGTTGGTTGCCTTAATTATAGATAAATGTGCTGATTTTTGCAAGTATGTTTAATTTGGCAGAACAATAAGATTACACGACTACAACTAATCCGAAGAGTTAGGCAGATATCTGGTGACAAGCTGTTGGTTGACATAATTAAATCTTGCAAAGACAAGGTGTGAATTTTTGAATAATTCCTATGATCTTGATGGTTGATCAAGTTTCTTTCTGTTCTGCTTTATTTTGTTTGATGTATTCCATTACTTTTGAGTATGAATAGACCACAGCTAGATTTTATCTCCTAATTTCATAACAGTGCTAGAAATTGCTATTATCAAAGCTGGCAGCCATAAATGTTTCGAGTATCAATCAATAGCTATAGTTATAGCTGGTATACTTGAGTTCTGGATAACTGGTTAGGTTTGTTAGATGGAGAAGTAATAGTAGGAAAATATTTCTGAAGTTTCTTACCAAAGCAATGCGTGTGGCTAGACAAAGTTTGTTACCTTGCCAATAACTAAAGCTAGTCTTGTGTGAAAGATAGAACAGGGAGCTTGTTCATTATTAAGATAACATACTATTTCGGATCTTAGATTTGACCTAATTAAAAAAATATTTCTTTCATTTTGAAAAACTAACTACTTAGTCATTCAAAATAGAGAGAGAATTCATTTAACGGAACCAAAATTAAAAAATTATTTAATTAGTTTGACAGACTAAGAGAAATCACTTCGTTAATTAGGTCAAACTTCATAAACTAAATAATATTTTTATTCTTTTTATTATTACTAATAGAATTACTCTTTTGGTTTGTTCTTTTAGTTTAGTCATTTTCATGTATACCCTTTTACCTATAAAACCATGAAAATTGGGTCTTAGAAAAAACCCTTTCCAGATTATTGCTTGAAGTGTCATCCATGGCCTATATATATACATATATACAAACAATTTGGTTGAAACAAATAAATATAGAATCGAACTTCCACTAGCTTTTGTTATATGGACCTAAAAGTTATAGAAATGAAGATAGAATGAAATTATGCTCTTCATAGATAATCATCCAACTTCCATTGCCCCAAAAAAATGTTATTATTAAAATTTTTGTATTTGCCGAGTGGGGGAACCTTTGACAATATGAAGAATCCTATTTTATATTTATGGTTAAGTTGTTTATATCTGCTCCAACTAAGATTGAAAAATCTTATTCTAATGCAGAGCTTGTGTTCAAAGCATCTAACCGTGGCAGCTAAAAATTGACGATTCTAATTCTGTAACTGAGCTTGTGTGACAATATCTAGAACCATCAAGCGGCAGCAGCAACAGCAACAAAATACAATGTAGTTTACCCATTCTTTTAGAATATAAGATAGTATATTACAATTGTTATAGGTCAGTTAGGCCTTTCTATAGTTTCAAATCTTGAACCAGAAAGTTAGAGAGTTGTAAATCTCTTTTCAAGCAATTATTGCAATCAACTATCATACAGGATTTGTTTACTTGTATTTTGTTTCAGGTGCCAATTTATACAATATTTTCTTGCATTTCCTATGCAAAATTCAAGTAATTGTTCCATGGAGTTCTTTTCTTTTTCTCCTCATACCATAAGGATAAAGGCAAGAATTTACATCTTGTTCTTGAGAGAGAAAAAACTCCAGATTATCACTTCCAAAACTTATTCTCCTGTCATTGATTGATGATGAAACCTCCATGGAATTTTCACTAATTTAATACGATTAAAATTATATGCTCTGAACATCACACCGGCACTGACTCCTCCAAGTGATCTTTTGAATCGAGTTTGATCCAATCTTTCGACAATTTCCCTTCTTCTTCTACTTCTTTAGAAAGTAATAAATAGAGTTTGGTCAGGTTTCCAGCAAATAGGCTTTGTACATTTTTGGAAGTTGTAATCTTAGTACTAAAATTCCTTCCAAGGAATTTAAATTTAAATTAAAAACCATTAGTTGCTATCATCACTGTCTTTAAATGTTTATCAATCCCCACTGTTATCATCATACTACTACTTTTTTTTTTTTTTTTTTTATAAATTTAATTTTCATCAAACTGAAAACCTTTAAACCTTAATTACCATCTTTCTCATAAGGATGTTATATTATTCCATTGTAATTTGTAAATGTTCAACATACCTAAATGTATAATATATAGTTTGGGCCTCAATTAATATAACAAATAAAAGTGACTGTAAGTGTGACAGTATGGAAAGTAGAAAGATTGATGTTAAAAGTTTCATTACTATACCAGATCATCTCTCCCCTCTTCTTCCTCTATGACTCCTCCATCTTATATTTACAGGTAAATAAATGGAATTTTTATAAAAATATTAAAAAAAATAAGAAAAAATTTTATTTTTACTGTTGTGAAAATATTTTTCAAAAATACAATATATACCAAAAATACACTAAAAAAAATAGAAGTGAAAGAAAAAATAAAGAAATCATAAAAATGAAAAAAAAAAAAGTATATTTATGTAATTTTTTTAAATAAGTGTCCTAGTGAATTCCAATTTGCCCAAATCCAATGTTTTATTATGCATATAAAATAAGCTATAACTTAATAAATAGATTACACCATATGATATTATTTTGAGTTTATAGGAGTTTATGACTATTCAAACAAATTTTCCTTACTAAATGACATGTATATTTATGCATTATAAAACAAATAATTTTCTTTTAATAATAAGATGATATTATAGGTTAGTTTTTGTTATTGTATTAAATTTAAATTATTAATTCAATTAAAAATAAATTATTTACGTTTCACTATTGGATTTGTAAATAATAAATTTTTTTTTTTTATAATTTGACTCTAAAAATTAAATTTTAATTAATAAAATAAATAATAGATTTATTTATCAATTGAATTTAACATAATATATATAAATTATAGTTTAGAATAGGGACGGAGTCTTATAAAGGTCTTGATGGGTCCTAATCACTCCGATTAAAATAAAAATTCGTTAATTTATAAAAAAAAAATTATTTAACCTATTTAAATTTAATTTTTTATAAAAAAATTAGATATCGATTTACTTAAAATTAATTAAAAATATTTTTAATTATAAAAAAAAAAATTACTTGATTTATTTAATTTTAATTTTTTAAATAAAATTAATTTTTAATTTATTTAAAATTAATTTTTTAACTAATAAAAAAGTACATAGTAATTAATTAAAATCCATGATTCCTTGCATCAACTTGATGGTTGGTAACTGAAAATTTTAATGCAGAAAAAGTCTATTGCAATTTTCAAATTCCAAATCCAGAAGGCGTAGAAACTTCTATCTTAAATGTCCACAAATTTGAAAGTCTTCATTTCTAGCTATAGCACATAAGATTAGGCCAAAGTACAGCACAGAGTTTCCGATACAGAGCGCCGTCGCTTAAAAACAAACAAATAAATAAGATTTGTCAACGTTTACCTGTTTGATATATCCATCATATTTAAATTTATTTAAAATAAATATAAAATAATATTTTAAAATTTAAAAAATATTATTTTAAAATTTAAAAAAAAAAAAAAATATGAAAACTTTTTTTAAAAATAACTGTTTTAAAATTTTATTTCTGTCAAGGTCTTGTAAGTAGTATTTATTTTTAATATAGAATATGGTTACAAAGCATATAACTTTATGAATTTTTGGGGCAGAAGAATTTATATTTATAATAATCATTTAATATTTTTTAAGCTCTTAATTTCTTCTGCCCCAAGAAAACGTATTGGACAAGTACAATTATATATACAAGACAATGGAATTATACATAAAATTATACGCTAATTTAATAATATAATAATATATAAAATAATAAAAAATATTAATATTTTTATACTAAAAAAATAAATTTATATAAATTTTAATATTATATTACTTATTAATTCAATGTATGTGATAAATTTTTATTTTTAGTAAAAATAAAAATTTGCTATATATTAAAGTTTTTTAATTTTTCACGTCACAGTAATATTCATAGATATGTTGTTGTAACTTACTAAAAGAAAATTTGTAAATAAAGACAAATTTATTGTCTCCCCACTTACCTTGGCCGCCAATTTAAATGAATGAAAGGTGACTGCATTATGCATGTAAGTATGTGACCAAAATTTTCATTATACACTTCCAATTTTTTATTTAATTTTTGTTTCTTAAAATATTTTAACATATTCAAATTATTATTATTATTATTATTATTAAATTTAAATATTATTTCTTATTATTTTTAACAATAATAATATAAAGAAAATATATGAATCAATTGAAAATTAATAAAAGGCATTATATATATTGATCTTATATAAATTTTTCAATTTTTATCTATAAAAATATAATTATATGAAAAAAAAATTATGAAGTTTTTTCATATAAATTTAATTTTTTATAAGATGATTTTATATGAATTTAGTTTGTTATAAAATGATTTCATATAAATTTAGTATGACGATAAATTTTTAAAATAATTTTTAAATTCAATTTTATTGTATATATATTAATATATTTAATGCACATAAAATAATATATCTTATCTTAAATTCATAATTTATAATTAACATATATATATATAAGAGATAAACTCATATAATTATAAAAGAGTTATCCTATTTAATATTTTCAAAACTGAACCGACCGATTAAAACAGAGAGTTAAAAAGTCGATCAGAATCGAATCAGTTAAATAAAAAAAAATCAATATATATATATATCTGTATATATAATTTAATATTTATTATATATATAATGAAAATAAATACAATGCAATTAAGTTTAAATTAAGAATTTATATAAAATCATATTTTTTATGGTATCAATCCAATCACATTTAATTAAAAATTATATATATAGTAAGTTATGAACATTCATTTACTCAAATATCTACTTACACAATAAAGTAATATGCAATAGAGTTATGATTTTGTCGTCGGATAAAATTTAATCGAAATTACTGAAATTTTCTTAATTTTTTTAACTCAAACATATGTCGTTTTGATAAAAAATTAAAAAAAAAAAAATTAATCCGTTCGAATAAAAAAAATCAATCTGATTTGATCAATTAATCGATTTTTTAATAATTTTTTAAAATAGATAAATAGAAATTGATTAAATCAATTCTTAATTTGATTCTTATTTTTTTTAATTCGACTGACCGATCCAATCCAATTTTAACAATGATGATCATATTCATATATATCCACATCTTTTTATTGAAAGCAACTAAAGGATAATGCTTTTTTTTAATATAATGATATTCAAATTCTAAGTTACATTCTTAATGTTATCTTAAGGATAATGTTTTTTTTAGTATCTAAGAAGGTGAACCGATTTTATTATTTAAAAAAATCTATATTTATTGTTATGTTACGTCTCTTATCTTAAAGATAATGTTATGTAATAGAATTGGTAAAAAAAAAAAAAAAATTTGGTTAGCCATCAACCATGAGTCTATAGACTATGAGGTGACTAATCGCAATAAAAGTCACATGCTTATTATGGCGTTATTCACGAAAGGCGCTTGTGTTTCTCATTCTATGGTTCATTTTCAACTTTCAATTATGATAAAATTTTTAAGTGAATTCACCACGTAGAATTGTGAGTTATTTAATAGCAATTTAATATATTATGATGTTACTATTAATAAATATCTTATAATTTATAAAATTAATTATTATATTAATTTTATAAATAATTATTAATTAATAATATTTAATTATTATTAATTGATTCACAATTCATGAATTAAATTCATCTAATAATTTTTCTTTAGTTATTATATATATTTTATTAATGTCTTAATATAGTAATAAATACAATATTACCTTTATTATATTAATTTTATAAATAATTATTAATTAATAATATTTAATTATTATTAATTGGTTCATTAGATTCCCCTAATAATTTTTCTTTAATTATTATATATATTTTATTAATGTCTTAATATAGTAATAAATACAATATTACCTTAATTAAGATGATAAAATTATTATTATTAATAAAATTAAATATTAATAATATCTTAATTTAATAATAAATATAATATAATCTTTATCATATAAATAAATTATTATTGCAACACCAAATATTTTAAAAAAGATTTTAATTTTATAATAATAAAAGTTTTCTTTATTTTTATCATGAAAAGAAAATTCAAATTTTTTATGCAGATGATTTATATATTAATTATTAAATTATATTTAAATTTACCATAATATCAATTACCAATATCATGTGAATATTTGACAAAAAATTTTAATATAGCTATTAGTTTTTTGGTTATAAACAGTTATATTAAATTCGTTTGGTTAATGATATTTATTAATTGTTAATTAATTTTTAAGTAATTGAATAATTATTATTTATAAGAGTTTTAATTTAAATTTAAAAAAAAATTATATTTATTTAAATAAAAAGATTAAATTATTTTTTAAAAATAATATTTAAATAAAAATAAAAATATTTATCTTTAATAATTATTAAACATATTAACAGTTAATAACTAAAATTATTTTATAAAATATTTATAATAATTAATTATTAGATATCAATCACCGACTAACAGTCTTACGCATCTATCTAATCTGTTTACTCAATTTAAACGAGTCAATGTCAATATTAGATTTTAAAATTAAAAAATAAAATATATAATTATCAATTAACAACGAGGAAGATAAAGTTAATTTCCCATACAGAAAATTACAGAACAAATTACATGAGATGAAAAACAGTATTCACGTAGCTCTTCTTTCTTTTTAAAATCAATTCATGTATAATCTTGTCTTAATTAATTTTTTTTATTTAATTATAAATATTATCATTTACGTCTTATGGTTAATATAATTAAATTTTATTTTGAAGTAATGACTGTTTATCTCAATATATGTATGTTTTATGGATCGATCTTGAAATCTTATCATAAAATATAATTATATCTTATTATTTAAATCATATCTCATTGATTTGGTATTTTAATTAATTAATTTAATGTTAATATAGAATCATTTTAAAATAATGTTTGGTAAAAAATTAAAAATTAAGAATATGCCTCGGTTAGAATAGCAACAAATTTTCTTTTAATTTTTTGATTTTGATAAAATAAAAAATCTAATATTTAGAAAGTAAAGACAGTTAAAAATTTGTAACGCTAAATTTTTTTTGTATAAATAATTATAACTTCCAAATCTATATTTCATATGAATAAAAATTTATTTAAAAGTCCATATAATCAAATATAAATTTAGTTTAATTCATTTAAATTATATCAAAATTAATAGAATTTGTAAGCAGATTTAATAAATTTATAAATATATTTGCATTTTCAAATGACCCTTAAAATATTTTTATAAATTTATTGATATATATATATATATCCTTACTTGAAAATTAAAAATAAATAAAATTAATGAATATATCAACAATTTGAATGAAATCAAAATATAAATTTCAGTAAAAATTAAAAATTAAAATTAAAATATACAAATTTTTAGAAATTTTTAAATATTTTCAATTTAAAAAATTAAAATAAGTAAATTTGAATGACATATTAATAATTTAAGTGAATCATGATATATATTTTAGTGATCGTAAAATATAAAATATATAAAAATTTAAATATATTTGAGTGAATATGTGATATTTTAAAAAATTTCGTGGGATTATTTTATAAATTTTAGTAATATCATCATTTAAAATACATATAAATTTATAAAACTTTTAAAAATTTTACTGGGTCAATTGATCCAACTCCACCCCTGCTAGAAAGTGTTATGAACATATTAATTAGATATTTTTTATAATTTTGAATTATTTACATGAATTTGACTTAAATTTTTTAAAATTATTGATGAAAGTGAAAAATGTTATCATTATTTTTTGAGTATAATGGAAAAATATTAAATAAATATACCAAAAAATTTTGCAAACAATAAGAAATTTAATTAATATTTTTTAAATTATAATTTATTATTTTCTAATATTTTATAGATAAATAGAAAAAAAATAGAAAAATGAAATATAATAATGATAATACTATATATAAAATAATAAAATAAGTAAAGGATGTCTATTAACAAATATAAAATAATAAAGTAAAGCATAAAAAAAAAGGCCATTATCATGGAAATGGCAATTTATACAAACTCTTTTCTGTAGTTTTCTTTTTGGTTTTGAAAATTTAATATTGAAAGATAGACTTTTTTGGTAATTAATTAATAATGAGATTTAGAGAGCTAATATAATGGTAAAATTAGGAGGATAAGTGTGTGTGTATATTTATACT
This sequence comes from Aleurites moluccanus, assembly GCA_948193065.1. Taxonomy (NCBI): domain Eukaryota; kingdom Viridiplantae; phylum Streptophyta; class Magnoliopsida; order Malpighiales; family Euphorbiaceae; genus Aleurites; species Aleurites moluccanus. Next base: position 21,394 of record CANXYC011494297.1, read on the forward strand.
TCTATTAATGTATTATATTATTTTTACATGGAATTATGACTTTGATAATTATATATATATATATATAAAGATTTTTACGGTCTAATTTAGTATAATTTTAAAAAAATATTTTAAATTAAATTAAAAATCACGATTTAAAAAATTTACAAATCAAATTAAATTATTTACCAATAAAATTTAAATTAAACTAAACTATAATAAAATGGTTTGATTTTATTTATAAAATTATTTAATTAATTTAGTTGTATTAAAAAAGAAAAATTTATTGTAAAGAATAAAAAACTAATCTGAAAGGTAAAAAAATTATATATATATAGTTTACTAAAAAAAAAATAAGTAAGCAAAATCTAAATTATTATATATATTTAAATAATTTAAACGATTTTAAACTGTTTTAATTATTTTAAATTAAATAAAATCATTAATTAGAAAAAACAAATAAAATTAGATCATTTAGAAGATTCAATCAAACAAAATCACTTAATACAGTTCTTGTGCGATTCTGTTGGACAGTGCAAATCAAAAAATAGAAACAGGAAGAATAGGAACACGTGGGCAGCTAACAGGTCTCCGCGTATTTGTCAAGGAAACTTACTAGGAATATTCCCGCGATTCGAAAACTTTTCCTCCATTGTTAAAATTACAGCCGATGTTTCGGAATTCATCCCAGAGATTTTGGTCCCCCAAACTACGCGCCTTTCCTACTCCTTTCCTTTCAACTGTACTCTTCTTTATATAAACGACGCACCATAGTAACTGCTCTCTCTCACCAACAAAAAAAATTGTAACGCAACACACCAAAAACAACCAAGAGCTAAAGCTACTTCATTCTCTCTTTCTCTCTCTCAACCACCACCTTACTACCCACCGCCGATTAAATTTCATTAAAGGAACCATAAATTTAAAGCAAGTGAAGCCATTGAAGCGTCTGTGTAGATAGAGAAATGCAGACTCTCTCTGTTGGTCAAGGTTTCAATTTTTGCTCTACTAACGAATTTTCAGAAATCTCTGGTAAATTTGAGGAGGATTTTCAATTGAAGTTGAGAATAAATGATCAAAACATTGCTAATGAATTAGAGAAACCGCTGGAGAAAGAGGAAGAGGAAGAGGAAGAGGAAGAGTTCAGTTTTTGTGCGAATCCCGATGGATCGCCAATTTTTGCTGATGATATATTTTTAAACGGTCAGATCCGGCCTGTTTTTCCTTTGTTCAATAGAGATCTCTTGTTTGGCTGCGACGGTGATTTGGAAGTTAAAAACTCTGTTGAACCTGGTCTCCGGCCTCCGTTGAAAAAGCTATTTGTCCAAGAGCGTGACCATGCCTCTTCGTCATCATCAGAAGCGGATGAACAAGAGGGACCGTACTGTGCTTTGACCGGGAAAGCAGTGGAGGCGTCGCCGGAAGTTAAAAAGAGTAACTCCACGGGGTTTTCGAAGCTAAGAAGGTTTCGAGAATTGGTCCGTCGAAGCAATAGCGACGGCAAAGACGCCTTCGTTTTCTTGAATAATCCTTCAACAATAACAACAGCGAGTACAAAAACAAATCGTGCAGAAAAAAATGGAAAGGTCGTGAAGGAAGAGAAGAAGAAGAAGCCAGCGGCGAATAAGGGGAAGAGAGGCGAAACGGCGTCTTCACCACATGAGAAGCTCTACACGAGGAACAGAGCGATAAAAGAGGAGTTTAAGAGAAAATCGTATTTGCCGTACCGGGTCGGGTTTTTCACTAATTTAAACGGGTTGAGCCGGAATGTCCATCCTTATTAATTAATAAGGTTGTTCTGTTCTGTAGATTAATTTAGATAGTTATTTTATTTATTAATTTGTTAATGTTGTAGAAAAATCGTACTCTGAAGAGAGAGTTTGAATGAGATTGGTGACCAAATTGATAAGCGAAGGCTTATCTGTATATCAATAATTTGATAATGAAGTAATCTTAAAAAGAAACTAACGGAAAAGCAATTGAAATAAATACATACAATTACTTCAGAATCAGAATCTTATTTTTCTGTTAAAAAATATTCAATTCAATTGAATAGTAAAATTTTAAATGAATTTATTTATTTATTTATTTTTAGCATGGAGATGGAACTCAATCCATAAAATGAAATAAACTTTAATTTATTAAAATTTATTATGAGTGCTGAAATGAGATTATTGAAACTATGTGATAGAATAAAATGAATTATATTTTGTAAATATAAAAATTAGTAAAATATAATTTAATTATTTTAAATTTTAGAGTTTTTAAATAAAACAATTAAATTCAATTTATAATAAACATTTAACTTTGAAGCATTTTTGAAGACTGAAAAATAATTGAGAATAAATAGCTACAAATGTGCTAAATTATGCATACAAATATTTATTCAAAATATCAATGTTTTATAGCTTGTCCTTTTCCTTCTAATTATATTTCATTATTAGTTCTTCTAATTTTATGTCAATGGGTCATTGAGCTGATTAATCCAAGTGATCATCATCATCATCATTTTTTTTAATGTGACGTACGTAAAAATATATAAAACAAAAAATAAAATCAGATAAAATATAAAATTCGGATTGATTAAGCAAGTATGAATAAGAATTTAAAAATTTGCCAATCTACTGTTAAAATTGAATTTCCAGCAGTTTTCTTCCTCTCAATCACATAAGTCTTATTTCTAGGTTCCTCCTTTCCAAGCAAGAACAAAGAAAGAACCAAGCTTTCAATTGAAATAGAACAGATTCTTTTAGTTTTAAAAAGAAGGGAGCAGCCACATGCTAAATTTCTGAAAAGTAAATATGAAATTTTCAAGAACATGGAGCTTGAAAATTACAATTTGTATTTGACATAACAACTTTCTTAAGTTTTTCAAGGAAAGGTGGGGTTCACAAAGGCATTACAATAGCAATAATAGATGCCTTCCATGAGCATCTAACTATCCTCCACAGTCAGAGAGAGAGAAAGAGAGAGGGACCATCTCCATCTTTAACTTTTGCTGCAGAAATAAAAGACCATTTTCACTTTCACTTCCCAGAAGCTCCCACGAAATTCTTTGTTGCTTCTGTTTGTAGTTAACTTATATATTTAAATCTTTAATTTAATGACCCAAGTAATATAGTCTTTTACTCATCAAATTAGTCTCTGTTAGCCTTTTGAACAAACAAACAAAGAAAAATTATAAAAACATTTAGGTAAAAAAGATTAAACTTTTGGCCCTTTTGACTAAAAAAACTCATAGATGATGCAAGATTATTGAATTATTGATATTATTACTGAAGGGGTCACTGTCCAATTTTTTTGTATTTGGACATTTTCACGAGCATTCACTTTTTGACTGAACTACTAAAACATTTCTCCCAAACAGAGAGAGAATACAACAAGAATTTAAAGCACAACATAGCAAAACTAAACGTGGTTCAATAGGAAATACTCAAAATGACTCTCTATGCAAACCTTAAATATGGACAAAATTTAATCCAATGACAGTAAACAAAAAAGAATGTCATTATTACCACTTTATTTAATTCACAACAGTAGTGGCTTGGAATCTTCATTTTTGTGACATTTCAACAACAGAAGCATTTACTGAAATCGTCTTGTATATATGTATTGGCATTATGATATGCTGAAGCCTCAGAAAATTTTTGTTGTGAGTGGTGAAATGATCATGTTACTATTTGCTTGCACCCTCGTATATGTTCTTCCATCCATACAAGCAATTGAAGATGAATAGGATACATCAGCGCAGGTCAAAAATTTCAAACCTCAGATTGGAATTTGTGTATACATTGGAACAGTGCAAGTAAATGTGGCTTCCATTTGCTGGTTCTCCATGAGGATGAAATCCTGTCTCCTGACATTCTTTCAATATACTCATCCCACCAGGGTCAGATAGCCGGTATATTCCATAGCTCCTGCACGCCATAAAAAAGACAAAGAACTAAATATGATACAATAGAGTACACAATCATCCACAGTTGTCCCACATAGATTTGTATTTGCCATTTTATGAAGCATCCTTATTTTTCTGCTTAAATGGAATAGACAACTCAGATTTCTTGTTTTCTGCAAAAGATGCAATCAATTTTGTCCATTTTATTTTTATTTTTAGCTCTACACCCTAGCTAAACACAAACTATAAAGTAAGGCTAAATAGAGTTTCAAACTAAATTAATTTCGTGAATTGAATTGGCTTCAGTATCATTTCAAAACAAACAGGAACAAAGTACTGCGGCCTTGTGGCTTGTGTTTTTATGCTTTATCAAAATTTAAACCAGCCAACCTTATAAAGTGCATATCAACAGTGTCTCAAATAAATGCAAAACAGAAAACATGCATGCTACAGATCGAATGAAACTACAGGTGAATGTTGAGAAGGAAAAGTTAAGACAAGAATTATATAGCAAAACACCTAATTCAGGTGATGTACTTGATGAAATAAAAGGAGACAGCAAAAACAAACTGGCCTTGTGTAACAGGCCGTGATGTATGCTATCATGCAAGCAGAAGGCCTGACCATATCGAGTCATAACAAACACCACTGACAAACAATTTGAAAGTAGCATAGCTAAAAATCAAATGTAGATGAATGCTATGGTAGAAAACCAAACACTAGGATAAGGTATTGTCAATTAGATGAATATGATGGTAGAAAACCAAACACTAGGATGGGGGTTACAAGAACGAGGGTAAAGGCATCAATTTTAGAAAATTCCAAATTGGTAGTCATTTTAAGCGTTGAATGAGAGTTGCAAACCTCGAGGAATCAGTTGGAGCCATGACAATGGCAAAGGCCTCAGGTACCATCACCTAAGAGCAGAACGAAAAAAAGAAATGAAAATAGTCAAACTTCAATTGCAACATATCTGGCATAAAGAAAAGAGAACAAGTGATATGAGGCGAGAAGTAAGAAGAGGGTACAAGATTCAAGTAGCATTCGTAATTTAGTGTGTGAATTCTAATGTCTGCATGTCTATGTGCAGAAGCATGAAAAATTAATGCCTTTTAACTATAAAAATGAATAAGGAATTTACCAACCATAGAAAATGGCATAACTTGATAATTGCTATGTAATCCACAAGCAAGTTGGTTACCTGATATGAATACTGTGTGTGCAGATCTACTGAAGACATGAAACAACCTTGAGAAGGATGCGTCTGAAAATACAAATAATAAAGTAAGCAATAATTTTGAGGGCATTTAAGAGCTTGCATTAAGAAATAGAAAATGATGCACACAAAAGAAGAATTCAAAGTTAATAAAGTGAGGTAAGATCACTGAAAAGGAACAAACATACATGTATCCATCCCACAGGCAAAAGTGATCGTTCGCTCTGTATGGCAAAATATTCTTCCTCTTTTATAGCCTCACACTGTTAAGCAGTAAAGAAATCAGGCCTGTAAAAGTCATGGCAAGTGAAATCTTAAACCTAATCAACAATTGCAAAAAGGCCTCCAGGGACTCACAGAATTGGAAGTTGATTTTTGTTTTGGTATTATCAGAGTGGTAACATAGTAGGTCCCCCTTTCCTGATTGTGTCAAGGACAAAAGCATATGGATGAGGTTTGGTTAGATAAAACCTTGTCTCAAATTAGTTTCCATCACCGTAACAGCCAGGGGAAATTATTGAATGAAACAGGTTTAACATAGCTGAATTGAATAAATGCAAAAAATAGTTTGCTGAGGACCAAGAGTCCACAACATTTGTTGGGCAAACCAAAACAACAAGAAAATCAATAAGTTTGATGAAGAATACAAGTATCAGCTAAAGCATTATGAAACCAACAGACACTATAACTGGTTCTGGTTGAAAGCTAAAACAATAAAGTCAGATAGCCAAGATGACTTGTCTGATATCTATATTCTATTGTGATACTGGTGGTGACTAGCCCCACACTGTCAGTAAAGGGCACTTAACTCCCATCTGATGTAACAAAAGTGGTGAATTATTGCCTAGGAGGGCTGCCAACTCTAATTATCATCCATGTACAATCTATACTAGATCAGACCAACTGCTCATCTTACCTCCTCTAGGCTGTGGAGCCAGTGAAAGACTGGATTTCAAGTTGAACTGGCCACTTGCAGTAGTGACCTTAATGGAAATGCCACACATATGATGTATTTTTGCACACATGTTTCTAATATTATACGAATATTTTGGGGATGGCAAGGAAGAGTAACAAAATTGAGTGGGAGAAAAAAGCAAACTTATGAAGAAACATTGTGAAACCTAGTTAAGAAAAGAATATATGGACAAGAAACAGAAACCAGTAACCTTCTTAACAAAAGCCAAAAGCGGGTTAGAAGTAACACCAGCAAAATAGAACAACGTATTTCCGTTTGAGAATATATGGACAAAAGCATGAATCTTACGAGGAAAGCACCAAGAACCCCACATGTTTCAAGATCCTTCTCTGTATTTTCTTTAGCAAGTTCAAGAAAATCCTCCATCAACTGTGCTGACTGGACAAAAACCATAAAAAGATTCACTTATCAATCAAATGAATAAACTCTAAAATATTTATGTTTCAATTGAAAATGGATTAGACTAAAGATTGTATACAAAAATACGGTAATACAGGAAGAATGTACACTCACACACAATGTACAGTTCCCAAATTCTTACTATATGTATATCTTGCAGGATATTAGCTGTTGGCGGATTGTATGAATTCGTATCTGAATCAGCAACGGGTACGAGTGAAACATGAGCATGTTTAGGTGCCTTCTCTACACATGAAAGTATGGGAGAAGGGGAAGACTGACTAACAGTATGAACAGAGACATGCTGGCATTTGCTGTCTGTCTGAATCTGGCAGGGAAATTCAAGTGTGTACAAACAAGGGCTAGAACCCAATGAATAAAAAGATAATAGCTCAGGTTCATCTTCATTGATAATATTTAATCTGTAATACAACCAAACTAAAATAGTGTGCTATATGAAAAATACTTCACTCAAAATGGTAGCTTTAGCTAATTAAGCCAGATCAAGAAGAGGACATATTTACAAAAACATATGCATATCCATAAAGTGGCACAAACATATATGGATTTTTTTTAAAAAAAAAAAAAAAGTTGAAAACCATTTCAACATCATATGTTCATGGGCTATGCACAAGTCCACTTTTGAATTATTAATTTATAAATTATAGTTAAACGCCCACTTTTGAATTATTAATTTATAATAAACCCTTAATCGGGTTGCTCATAGTTCATGGGCTACACTGAGCTTGTAGAGGTTTTTGGGTTTCAAACTATATATACAAAAAGGGAGAAAATATCACACCTTTGATCTTTTGCTTCTGCCATACCACGACTTTTAGCCTGTGCCATTATGCATATGTAATAAAAAAACAACAACATCATTTAGATTAGATGTGATGTATAACATCATTTAGATTAGATGTGATGTACAGCACACATAAATAATCTAAAAAAATCGAAAAACCATCCTCTGCTATCTTTTCTCATATTAATTCCCTCAAGAAACCATAAAGATAGGTAATTTCCTTCTTTTCTTCTCATCTTTCTACCAAATCAATTCCTAAGCAACCAAAAAAAGTTTCAGCAAACAAGAGTTTACACATAACCTTAAAGCTTGGAGTTGTTGAATCATGTCCGGCCACTGCTTTCAACTGTCCGTACATCTGAGAGGGAAACGAAATCAACTTGAAGAAAAAGGGACATTAGAAAAAGAGAGAAGGGCTGTGTACCTGCAAAGGTATGCTGTGCTTATATACTTTTGCCTTAGATCGAACAAGAAAAGAACAATTTTTCTGTATTACTGATAGGGAAAAGAAGAGGAGAAGGAAAAAAGAAAGAGCATCAAGAAAGAAACCAACAAATGGAAGAGTGGGTTACGAGATAAGGATAGAATCTAAAGTCCGATGTGTATTTTACTTGTCTTTAGTGGCGATTCTCAGTTGATGGATACCAGAAATTGAGCAGGAATCAGGTGTGACCTCATGTTGCAATCTTCGGTGGAACGCAAAAATGGCCTTCCCAATGCTTTCATTTGTGATATATGACATAATCCAACACTGATAACAGATATCAATAATACTTATAATAATAATTAATTTCCTGCTCAAATATACAAAAAATAAAAATGGGTTTTGTTGCTCCCTTTTTAATTCTGGATATCTCTTTCTCTAAACTCTTCCAAACTCTCTCAAACTTTTATCTATTTTTCGATATGTGGATTATTGCTGGCTCTCCATCTTTAAACGGACGATAGCCCACATGTTTTTCTTCTTCATTCTCTTAGTTTAATTGCCTTAGTTTTACTTTTGTTATGTCTTTGTTGATTTTATAATCCATTTTGCAGTTTTTAATGCTTGGAAAGGATAGTGATGCTAGATCTTGAAGATATTTGGTCAGCTCGATTTAGTATCTAAAGTGTTTTCATGGTGACCAAAGTTTTATTAAAGTGTGCCAGTTTCTAATTACTAATTTATAAGTATTTTGCCTTGGCCTATCTAATAATCAGACGCTCTTTGATAATACTATTGCCTTTGAATTTATCCAGTGAAATTTTCAGATTAATTCTACTTTAAATCTAGAGTTTGTTTGTTGTTTTCATCTGTGTGAGTAGTAATTCTTCTCTTATGATCTCTTATCTAGTTTTATTATATTTTTCTCAAGTTATGTTTTTTATGGGGTTTTATTAGTTTAAAGATAATAGAGATTTTAGTTCTTCGTATTTTTGTGCCTGTATTTATTCTCTAATGAACTTTATTTCTGTTTTTCAAAAAAAACCAAGATGTTATGAAAGAGCACAACGACTGCCAACACCGAAAAGCTATTACCTCAAATATAGGACTTTTGAGTGCTGACCAACATAAGGCCTCACTAATGAAGGTGTTGGTGAATGCCCCCACTACAGAAGAAGGAACTATTGTCAGTATCAGGAACAGGTAGAATAATGTTATATTACAAGATGTTGAACAGAAAAATCAAAACAATCTAGACAAATACCACTGGACTTTTACACATTGAATTGCAACAAATAGATAAATAAAAACATGAAAATTGAACCTGCATGCTTGAAGAAGAGAGTAGTAAGTAAAAGGATTCTTGCCAGGATTTCCCTTGAATTTTGGCCATGTTGATTCATTTCTTGTTCAAGCCCTGAAACCTATTTCCAAAACCTAATATTAAAAACCCAAATTTCATTTTTAAACTATTGCTTATATTAATGGTATATTTGATTGATTATAACTAGATATATAAAAAAAAAAAATATCCCACCTGGCCTCCGTTGCTTCTTATCTGAAACTTTCAGAGAATCAGCAGAAAATGAAGACGACGAGAGCTAAGTGGGAAAACATTTGGGCTTCAAATTGGGCTGCTAGAGAAGTCTACCCCATCACTAACAGTTCCATTTTGATAAAATCATGCAACTCATTGAAACCCATAGGCATCAATTATGGCCCTAAAACTTTGGGCTACAACTGAAATGGCTTACATATTTTAATTATAAAAATTTTAAAATATCTAAACACTTAAAAAAAATGATATATTTACAAATAAATAATTTTAATCTTAATATCAAACTGACTCTACATCATTACTGCTAAATAATCGAATATTTACTTTATAATATAAAAAATTTAAAATTTTTTAAATTGAATTTGAATTTATAGGTTTCATAATCTAAGAATAATTCCAATGCCAAAGAATTCAGAAAAATAATAATACATGAAATTTGCCCTAAAAACAGTAATCATATGTATAATCTAATTCACAATGAATTTTGTAACTTAGGCTGATAATAATAATAATAATAATAATAATAATAATCTATAATCAAATTAAAGAAATTATAGTTACTGGGTTTAGTTTAACAACTCCATGAATTTTCTTGTTGGCCAAATTTAAACCTAAGTTCATGCAAATTAAAGGCAAAATTAGGTTGGTTATAACATTTAAGGGATTTGACAGTTAGTTGAATGAAAGTCTTTTAGTGGTCTTTAAAGAAGAGAATAAGAAGCAATGAATTACTATCCACAACATGAGATTCTCATCCAATGGATAGATATGTTGATGCTCTTATATTACCTTATCTTTTACTCACTATCCAACACAAAAACTTATATTACTTTTCCTTGTGCCCTTCAATTCTTAAAACATGTCCCTACTAGCAATTATACTTTGCTATTATTTCAATTTCTTGGTCTGGTCTCTTTAAAAATAAAAAATAAAAATATTGATAGCTAACCATCTACAAATTAGGTTCAGGGGGCTGTTGTGTATTTTATGTATTTTTATACAGTAGCCTTTCATGTTACCTATTTTAGTTATTTAAAAATTTTAAAAAAATTTTTAAAAAATTATATTGTGATAGTGTTTGATGTAATGAATCTATTGATATATTTTTCATTATAAATAAAAATCATTTAAACTGCTAAAAATGTATTGGAAATGCGTTAAATCTATACAGTTAAATATAATATATAAAATTTCTAATGCTTTTTAGCAGTCCAAATGATCTTTGTTTATTATAAAAAATATATCAATAAATTTATTATATCAAATATTATTAAAATATAATTTTTTAAAAAATTTTAAATAGCTAAAATAAATCACATGAAGGGCTGCTGTGTAAAAATACACAGCAGTCCTCCTCAACCCCTACAAATTTGACAGATTTGACTTAGTTGAATTGATTACCATTAAATTCCTAAAATTAAAAGGTTTGAAGTTCAAATTTTATTTATATAAATAATACCGATATTTTTTTGATAATTTATATAAAATTTATATTTTGTAAATATATTTAGATACTATCTGTTTAAATTAAGTTATATCAAGCCTCATATAAATCAATGAAATTATATAATATCACTTGAAAAAAAAAGCAATATATATTTTACTTTCATTTTAATAATTATTTTTTTTTCTCTCTATCCTTTTTTTAATATTAGGGATGAAAAACTCTATTTATAAGTGCTTCACTCTCCATCTTTAATTATTTGTGATTAAATAAATTCATTGTTTTATTGGAATTTCTTGTCCCATGAGCACTTGAAAGAGCCATTATAATTCAACAAGAAGTATTATGAAGTGGTCTGTATATTGATAAGGCTTAAAGAAATTATTAATTATTATTTTACAATTATCAATTGATAGAGTCAAAAAGTGGGGGTGTGCATTGTCTGGCTTTAGCTATAAATTATAGAGTCTATGACAGAGTCATTAATTTAGATGATTAAATTAATTAAAAAGTAATCAATTTTTGTATTTTATAATTAAAATGTTTCTTGTAGATTTGTTTCTTCTTCTTTTTATTTTTTTACCAATTTGATAGGTGGGGAAAGAAGGAGCTAAATAGGAGCAATGGCAGGGAAATTTGGGAAGTGTATGATGCTATGTTGTTCAAGAAAAGTCCCATAAGTTTGATTGAAACTTTGCTTTTTTCTTTTTAATTTATTAATTATTTTTATTTCTATTCATTTTCTTAATTTTTTCACATTTTATATTTTTTAATTAAATTTTATATTTTTTAAAATATTTTTAATAATGATATTATTATCAAGTTAAGTTAAAATATAGTTTAAATTAGAAAATAAAATAATTAAATTAAAATATATAAAAAAATTAAAATATTTATTATGGAATGAAAAAGAAAGTAATAAATAGTAATAATAATAATAATAATAAGTTTATGACCTAACAAGTAAGAAATTAGTCATTACAATTAGAATAGGGAATTTATTAACTGGGGTAAGATTGTTCTAGTCAGGCCAAAACTAAGTTGAATCAACGAGGAATGTCCCAGCTGTCTATAGTCAAAAGTAAGAATGTCCCAGCTGTTTATAGTCAATATTAAGGGTGGCATTGATTTAATTTAGATGATTTAAAAGATTATTATTAAATTAAATTAATATTTTTAGTTTGATAAATTTTTAAATTAAATTAAATTATTTTTATAATCAAATCGTTAATTTTAGTTCGATTTAAAAATTTTAAGTTTATCGATTTCAAATCAAAATTTTTTTTTATAAATCATTATTATTTTATTATAAATTTTAAAAAAAATATCAATAAAATATAAGTAATAAAATTTTTTTTAAAAATAATTAAATATTATACAACATAAAATTTTTCTATTTCATTAATTAATATATTTAAAAAATTTTATAGTCTATAGTAAAGATGACTTTTTTTATTTATTTTTAGTTTATTTTTATGGACAATATTTTTGTAAATTCTAAATTAATATTAAATTAAAAAATATAGTTATCTATTAAAATAAAATCAATTATATTTAATTGTAATATATATATATATATATATATATATATATATATATATATATATATATATATATATATATTTATAATAAA